>JAJLSG010000283.1:0-60639 GCA_030567495.1 Ambrosiozyma neoplatypodis | reverse complement strand
GAAAGAGAATTATAAAACCTTCAGGAAAAAGAAGATTAAAAAAAGGCTTTCTTACTGGTGTACGGATGGTTAAAACGCAGGTGAACTTTTAATTCATGTATAGTTTGAAAGATATAAATAAGAATTAAACAAAAAAATACAGTTAATATACAGATATAGCAAAAAAATATAGAAATTATTATATATGCTAATTAAAAAATCCAGAAACTAGTCTAACCATTTTTCCTTAGGATTATTTGGATATTTAATTTTATAAATCTCAAAGATTTTTGGGAAAGCTCCAGATTTACTTAAAATGATACCTCTTGCAGCAGTAACTTTACCTTTAATCAAATTAGCATCAAACAAAGAAATTAAAATACTTTCAACCAAGTCATCAGTTATTTCCTTTTTATCACTAATCATATAAAACCATCTATGAGAAACACCATAATTATTATAAGCTTGTGTTTGATTAAATGAAACAGTTAATGCAATTTTAACAGTATTGAATTTTAAAGTATGCCCTATTTTATAAATCTTTAATAATAAATTTCTAATTATTAATATTCTAACTCTTTGTAAAAATCCAATTAATATACCTAAATGTAAGAAATAATCTTCATTCATTTCAACAGTTTTTGTAAAATTAAATAAATCACCTTGAATATAAAATTTGATTAGAGGTTCATATAATTGAATTAGTATTGTTCCAGTTTCACTATTACCAAATTTGAATTTTAAATAGTTTAAATTTGCAACTTGACCTATAACTAAACCACATGGAATTAAATATTTACAAATTTTAACTAATAAACTAATATCAACATTTAAAGGACAGTTTTCAAAACACCAATTAAAATGATTATATGCCAAGTTGTAATTACTTTGAAGTAAATAAAATTTTCCTAATATGAATCTATATTGAATTAAATTTTTTCTTGAAATTAATGATTTATCTAATTGTAAAATATTGATGTTTGAAAAGACATTATTACATAACATCGGAGAACCAATATGAATATAAGTGTTACATAATGTAACACTGATATACATTAAAACTGATATCTTATATTTATTTGAGGGTATATTTAAATCCGGATCATTTCTTAAATTATTCAAAGTTTTTAATAATAATGTTGAAATGTAAGACAATCTTGGAAAATCATTTGTTCTATTGTTAATTTTCATTAAGTTAGTATCAACTAACTTTGACAAAGGGACAATGGTTTTAGTTGTCTGAAGAACTAAGGATAATAAATGTGAATTAAATTGTATATTATTTAATGAAATTGATAAAGCTTCATAAAAATCAATTAATAAGTCAATTGATTCTAATAATGACCAAGGATTAAAATCTCTTATGAAAATTAAATATTTTTGAACCATATTTTCAAATGAAATCCAGTCATTATTAAATAATTTAGCATTTTCAATCTCTTGCATTATTTGTTTATCTGAAAGTGATTGTAATGAAGATTGTAATTGAGGTATATGAGAAGTAGATTTTAGTGGGTTAATTGAAAGGATAGAATCTAGTTTCTTTTCATTGATTGCTCTTTTAATATCATTGAGATAGTCACGTATTGAATATGCAGTGGCCATCATTGTATACTATCTGATTACCACCTATGTGTTTCAAAGAAAACTGTAGACTTTATTAGTAGAGTTCAACTTAATCGATTGTTTTTTTTTTGATTTCGCTCTGAAAAAAAGTGATCGAATTTTTGGATTTTTAAACTGAACAGAGAACAGCTTTTCTCTCCTTCAGAGCAGCAACAACAACAACCAATAGCAATGGATGTCACTCAAAGAAGAAGGGGCGGAGCCCCAAGACCTAATCCTAGAAGACACAAACCGAATTTCAAAAAAGAAGAGGGTCAATCGTCCACTCAAGGTGAAGTTCCATCAGGCCCAAAAACTCAGCAAGCACCATCTTCTCCAAAAGCAGATAAGAAACCAAATAGACGTAGAAAAAGAGGTCCAGGTAAAGGAAGACCAAAGAAAGATATCGTTCTCTATACTGATAAACTAGTTATTAGAAGATTGCCTCCAAGATTATCAGAAACTGATTTTAAAGAAACTATTAAAGAATATTTTGATTCAGATAAGATTGTCTCTGATTATTATGTTTTAGGTTCTTATTCATTACAACCATTTGTCGAACCAACTAATTCAAGATGTTATTTATTATTTAAAGATATTGAATCAATGAAAGATTGTGCTGAATATGTTAAAGGTTTAACTTTTAAAAATTCACCAGTTATTCAAGAATTAACTGAACCTTCCACTGCTGAAAAGAAAGATGATAATAAAAAAGAAGAAGATGATGAAGATTCAAATGATCCAAATAAAATGGATGCTGAAAAATTATCAGCTACATTTACACCTGTTGTTGAAAAAGCATTATATAATAAAATGGATTATCCTCCTAAGAATATTAAAATACCTGAAGCCAATGGCGCAATTTCTAAAAATCCAGTTTTCCTTCAATTCTTATTATACAATTCACCAGATGGTGCTAAGAAAGATAAGGAGCCTCCTAAGAGTTTTATTGAAGAAGCATTGTTCCAATTGAAAGCTAAATCTAAGAAAGCTGATGAAGAAAAGAAATTGAAAGAAAAGCAAAAGGTACATGAAGAAAAAAGATTAGCTAAAGAGAAATTGAAAGAAGAGAAGATAGCTCAAAAGAAAGCAGAGAAGAAAGCTAGAAAGAAAGCTGAAAGAAAAGCTAGAATACTTGCTGAAAAGAAAGATAAATCTGATTCTACTACTGTTACTCCTGAAAAACCTAAACCTAAAGAAAATAGTGAAACCAAAGACACCAAAACTAAGAAAAAGAGAGTTAGAAAGCCTAAGGCTCCTGTTGAAGGTTCTTCATCTTCCAATTCTACTCCAACTTCTTCAAAACCTGCTAAACCAGTTCCAACCGGTCCATCTTCCTCAACTTCAACTAAACAAAATCCGAATTCAAATCCGAAAACCAAAACCGCGCAAACTCCACAAACTGCTAGAACAAGAACAAGAGAACCAAGATCAACTACTTCTTCTAATCCTAATCAAAAAGAACAACAACAATCCACTCCCCATCATAATAGACGTCCTATTCCAAGTCAACCCAAATCTCTGTCACAGAATCAATCTAAGTCTTCTTCTCAAGCAAATTCATCTAACTCTAATTCATCTGAAAGTTCAAGTTCTAGTTCCAGTTCAGCTCCACCTAAGAGAAGAATTCTATTAAAAAGAAGACCAAATCAAAATCAAAATGCTCAACAATAACAATGATAAAGCAAGTGAATTACAAATAATTAAAGCAACTTTCAAATGGGTATGTTTTTAGACCTACTATTACTTCTTTTTATATCTGTGTCTTTTTTTAAAAATTTATTTTGTTCCTTTACTAATTTCCTATTTTTATATTTATAATAATATTTCTTTTTTCCTTTTTCAAATAGTTACAAGAATATAAATCATTGTCTTTTTACAAAACCAAGAAACCAACATTTAATCAATTACTAAATCCATGTATTATAAATGAATCATTATTATGTTTAATTGGTTCACAACCTATGGCTGATTTTAAAGTTAGACAAAAGTATGATCCAAATTCACCTTTAACTCCACCATATTCCAATTCCACAAGTAACAATCAAGAACTGAACTATTTCATGAAATTAAAAGACCATTTTCAAAAACTGTTTATTGGTAATAAATCAGTTGAACTGTATTTAGTTTTATTTAAACCTAAATTGTTAGATAGTTTATTCAAACCCCATGGCTCACCAGCTGATGATAAAGAAATTAAAACATCGAGTTCATATAAAACTTCAAAAGAAGAAAGTTCACCAAGTGATAATGAAGAGGAATATGTTTATGAAGAAATTCCTTTAGATATTCAAAGGGTTGAAATAGTTGAACAGATTTACATATTTTGCTGTCTTTTATTAGTTACATCAGTTAGATCAAAGAATCAAGCTTGGGCTATTACAAATTTAAATTATTTACCACTAGAATATAAAAAGATTTTAGAACCTTTTAATAATACATATTCAAAAGAATTCGATTCAAGTGATGATGATAAAAGTGGTGATAGTGATAATGATACATTTATTCATAATAATAATAATGATAAAAAGAAAAATAAAGGTAATAGTAATACTAATAAAGAATTGATAAAAGAAATTGAATTGAAAACTGAAAAAATGAAGTTATTAGAAGTTAATAAGATTGAATTAGAGAAACAAATTGATGAATTAAAGGAATGTTTGAATAGTAAAATTTTGATTATTGATGATTTAAAGAAAGCACTTAAGGTCAAGAAAAATGTTGTTACAGTTAGTCAATTTGGTAATACTGGTAGTGGAATTGAAAAATTTGAAATGGAATTGATGGCTGGTGTTGTTAGAAAGTTTACAGAAGCTGGTGTCTACCCTGGTTTGGAGATTTAAATTTAAATTGTTTTTTGTATGTACTTAAAGTGTTTTCGATTGCCTATTTTCACTGGCTGTTTTTCAGTTTCAGTTATTCACAAATAGTTAGCCTATATATAGATTTATCTTCAGACTTACAGATATCTAACAAATTAAAGATACGTACGTAGAATATATAATTAATTACAAACCAATTAAAATCAATTATAAAGTAAGGAATATTGATTGATTTCATATTATACTTGATCAATTAAATCTACAGCTTGGTACAGAAGATTTATACTGTATAGCTTCTTTCAAGTTCTTAATTTAATTAACATTCCTGAATTAATTTGAAGAATATTATAGGATTATCGTTATCAATTATTATACCTAACGTTGATTCGTTGAAAGCTTGAAGATTACCATGTACGTATCTTTTATCAGACGATATTATAATTGAGTTGATACATGGTAAATTTGAAACATGTGAATAAGGGATATACAAATGAAATGTATATACAAGATTTGTATATATGTTAAATTCTATATTATTTAAAGAATTTAAAGGAATTAATGCTTTTTGCTGATTTAGTACTATAGCTTGATTCTTCTCTAGCTGGCTATATCCCGCAATTAGGATCAAACATTTTCAAGTCTTTTTATTTTTGATCCTTTAATTCATCGATCGATATTTTTTCATATATCATTAAATTTAAATTTCCAAAATATCAACTGAAAATCTTGATATTTCAACATTTCACCACTCTCTTTTTAGACTTTATAGCTTCTCATTTGACAGCCTGAATAATTGTGTTCTAAAATGCTGAGACAGGACGTTGATACACCCTTTGGTACCTTTCCCAAAACTGATAAATTACTAGATCTCTGAAGCTGCAAAATTACGTTGATCATCATAAAAACATATATATCCCTTAATAAATATATATATATCCAAGCTATGTGTATATCAATCTGATACAGTATACCTGAACTGGCCGCCTTAGAAAGCTATCAGTTATAATTGTTGGGAACTTGATTCTTGAAGGACGTATGAAAAAAATTGAATGAAAAGTGCTCACAGCAAGAGCACAAGCTACAAGCAGTGAAACAGATACATACATATGTTTTGATTAAAGTTAATTAAACAGGAACATTTAATTGATAATTTGAGCTATAGATGCAAGTTACATATGTTTGGAAATTTGATATATGTAATTATGTTTTGAATCATAGCTTTAGATCGAGTTTTATAGTAGCAGATCACCAGCTAGCTACCATTTATTACTTTGGTGACATTTATTTTTACCATTTTTCAGCAAAAGATAT
Organism: Ambrosiozyma neoplatypodis; assembly: GCA_030567495.1. Taxonomy (NCBI): domain Eukaryota; kingdom Fungi; phylum Ascomycota; class Pichiomycetes; order Pichiales; family Pichiaceae; genus Ambrosiozyma; species Ambrosiozyma neoplatypodis. The sequence continues at coordinate 54,922 of JAJLSG010000283.1, read as the reverse complement.
ATAAACTCTTTGAATTCCTTCATACACCTATTAATGGAAGTACCACATCAATGTCTATGTTAATTAAACTACTTTTATTCAACAATGTCTGATAAAACTCCATCTGTTACAGAATTAAAAGCTGATCAAACACCTTCATATACAGAATTGAAAGACTTGGATGGTGATAGTTCTGAAAAAGTTCAAGATGTTAATCAAGATGCTGGTAATCCTGATTTAGCTACTCGTGTGTTTTATGCTCAAAGATATGCTGAAAAACAATATGAAGAAGTTAAAGATGAAAGAATAGTTGGTAGATATGCTAGATTTATTAAAAAAACATTATTTGTTTCAAAATTACAAGATGATAAAACTAATGAGTATCCAACTTGGGATGATTCAAATTTATCAATTAGAACTGCAACTTGGATTAATGGAGTTGGCTTAATAACATCAGAAATGATTGGAGCTACGTTAATACCTAATAGTTATTCTAAGCTTGGTTATTTACCTTCAACTTTTGTTATTTGTTTTGTTTGGTGTATGGCGGTTCTTTCTGGTCAACTTATCTGGTGGATGTTTTTGTTTCTTGATTCTCCAGAGTATCCTGTTAGAACATTATCTCATCTTGCTCAAATTTTGTTTGGTAGATGGGTTAGATTATTTATTTTTGGATTACAAATAATCAATACTGTTTTTGAATGTGCTATTGTTACTGTTGGTATGAGTTTATGTGTTATTATTTTAAGAGAAGAAAGAATGTGTTATGTTGGTTTAGTTACTGTTTTATGTGGTGCAATGTGGTTATTAACTAATATTAAACAGTTGAATAGTATAGGTAAGATTTGTGTTCCAATTTCAATTATTAATTATGTTAGTTTATTCTGCCAAATGGGTTATATGTCTGGTACAGAACCTAATTGGGAAAATGCTGAATTATTAATGGGTTTACCAAAAGATACAATTGTTACTTATGTTACCGTTGTTAATCCATTATTTACCAAAGTTGTTGCAGTTGCTAATATTTCTTATGTTTATTGTGGTGTTTTAGTTTTTCCTGAAGTTATATGTGAAATGAAAAGACCATTTGATTTTTGGAAATGTGCAATTATTTCTCAAGCTTTTATCCTTATGATTTATTTACTTTATGGTATTTTTATTTATTCACAACAAGGTCAATTTGCTAATTCACCAGCTGTTTTTGGTATAAGTAATCAACCAGCTCTTAAAGGTCTAGCATTTATTACTTTTCTAACTTGTGTTTTACAAGGGTTATTCTTTGCTCATGTCTCATCAAAGATTGTTTATAAAGCAGCTTTACCTCATTTTTTCAAGAATCTTAAATTTTACTCTAAAAGAGGTTTGTTACTTTGGGTTATTCTTGTTGCTATTATTTGGATTATTATTTGGGTTATTGCATCTGCTATTCCTCAAGTTTCATCAATTGCCGCATTTACATCAGCATTAACTGCAATTCCATTAACTTATATTACTCCATTGATTTTCCACATGTATTGTTTATGGAGCAAAGCTAATTTAGAATATATCGATAGTTATGAAACTTCAACTATGAGAGCAATTGGTACAACACCATCATTAAAATTATTTATTAAGCGTGGTTATTCTAAGTATCCATTAGTTTCAACATTTTATATTTGTGTTGTTCTTGCTGCACTTGGTTTTTGTATTATGGGTCTTTGGGCTTCAATTAAATATATTATTGAAATTTTTGCAATTGCTGCTGCTAGATCATTTTCTTGTACTTCACCAATTTAAATATCAAAAAACTTTTTTTTGTGTTAATTTGTTTTTTATGACTTCTACCTTTTATTAAATTTTAATTTTTAGATACGAAATTTGTTTATCTTACTTTTTTTAAAATATATTCTATTCAATCGTTGCTTATTTAATTGTATGTAATCAAAAATATAGCCTTATAGATCAAAATAGTATTTCCGAATTCAGTCGGTATTTTCGGAGGAAATAGAAGTTCGAATATACGTTAGTTTCCACCGCTGTATAGCTCTCTACAATACATGTATCTCATTTGATTACTTCCAAGTACATTCAAAGAATTAATAACTTAAATTAGTATAATTATAAAGGAATTAATATTAATTGAAATTTATGGAAATTATATAAGGAAAAAAACGTAAGAAAGAAAAAGATAAAAAAACATATACAATTCAAATCAAACTGCATAACAAATAATTAAAAACAACTGGATAGATAGATAGATAGATAGCGAATAATAATAATAGTAACAGTTATAATAAACCAAAATTATATAAAAAGAACAAAATAAGTGTAACAATTCAAAATTAATGAAGTAAAAGTAACAATAAAAAACAATTCAAATTCAATTTTTTGTTTTCAAAATAAAACATAACATAATATTATAACTAGATGAACTAGTAGAGTTGCATGATTTGATTATCTTAAAACATAGCATCAAGACAACAACAAGCAGCTAAGGCGGCACAACAACCATACATCATATCATTATTATTGCTTTTTTGAGGTTGTTGCTGTATGTAAATAGGTTGTTGTTGCGGTTGTTGTTGATAATAACCTTGGTTTGGATTACCATACTGTTGTTGAGGTGGTTGTTGGTAATATTGTTGTGGAGGTGGTTGTTGATAGTATTGTTGTTGATTCATATTTCCTCTAGTTTCTTGATATTGTGGTTGAGATGGTTGAGATTGACCTTGGTTGTAATAATCAGCTGCAGAACCTTTGTTTTGTTGAGGTGGAGCACCAGAAGGAGACTGTTAGTTGTAGTTGTTAGTAGTTGTTGTGGGATTTTAAATATTCTGTCACTGTTAACAGCAACTCAGCCACCTAACTCCGGGAACACCGATAACCGATGAGATGGCAGAGCAGAGTAGGATGAGTTGGAGGAAGAGTAGCTTGTGGGACTAATACATACTTGGTAGGACATGTTCAATTGGATCAGCTGGAGTACTGGATAAAGAGGTGAGTTGGCTGTATAGACGTTTCTGTTGAATTTCAATTGAATTGCCTTTACAGAGAAGAAAAAATATTGGCATTGCTGGTCACGTGACGGATGGGAAGAGCTGGCTGAGTTTAAGGTTGGTCAATGGTCATGTTGGAATAATGATTAATGTATGATTAAAATATTACTATATATAATGAAAATAAAATGAAAATAGAAATGCATGGAAGTAATAATAAAAATATACAAATTTAACGTAATTAATACAACATCTTTTGACCAAATTTAACACAGATAACTCTAACTAAATCACTACCACCTTTAATTTTACCATTAACTGAAATACATTCAACAAGCAATGGATATAATACATTCAATTTGGAATAAACTTCTTTATCTTGACTTTTTTCAAATATATCTAATAATCCTTGTAAAACTATTTGAATTTCAATTTGTTGAATTCTTGGAATTGGTTGTTTATTTAATAATTTTGAATCACTTAAATATTTTCTTAATACAAAACAACAACGTGAAATAAAATATGGTAATGATTTTTCAGCTAATAGATCTTTACTTGATGATAATTCAATTAAATCATTCAGACATGCTTTTGATAATTGTAATCTTGGAACAGGTTCAATTGATTTGGTTGATCCATAATTATTTTCAAATTTAAAATCTGCAAGTTTCTTTGAAACTTCTAATGGTGATTTTGAACTTTCTAATATAAAATTTTCTAAATCATCTAATTTATATAAGAATGAAGATGTCCAAATCAAAACAATAAATTCTTCAACTAAATCATTACCATCTGAATTCAATGGAATTGTTTCTGAATTACTTAATAAAGGAACTAAATTATCTTTCAGTTGTTTATAATGTTGTAAATCAAATTTTTCAAATTCTGTTAGATTATCACCACTATCACTTGTATAAATAAAACATGCTTTTAAAACTTCTAATATTAATGGCCAAATTTGTTGTATTATTTCAGGTTTAATTAACTTTCTTTTAACTGGATCTTCAATCAATTTACAAACTTTTGTAGTTAATTCAACAACAACATCAAAACTTTCCATCCATAAATAATCTCTATCTTTCATTTTAAAATCATTTTTTAATGTTGATGGTTCTAATAATGCTTTAAAAACTTTCAATAAACATTTATCATTCAAATAAGGTGTTAAATCTTCAATACTATTTAAACGATCTCTTAATAAACTTATTGATTCATAACTAGCTGCAATAAATGTTGGAATTCTAATTCCTCTTTCACCTAATTTCTTTTCAATTAATTCTCTTGTTGAAAATGGTAATGTAATAATTAAATTCAATTGTTGAATTAATAATGATTTATATTTTGCATCATCATCAAAATTTAAACTTGATAAATTCTTAACAACTTGTTTTTGTAATTCAGTACATCTTAAATCATCTCTTTGATTATTAATTAAAACAGGATATCTAATACATGAATTGAAAATAGTTAACATTTTTTCAAATTTAGTTAATGTTAATATAGGTTTTAATAATTTAAATAATGGATCAAATGAACCAACAAATGATGATAATGATTCTTGATATAACATATCATTTGATAAATTATATGAAACTTGGAAATTAACCCAAAAATTATAAAATTCTTCAATTATTTCATTTGGAATCTCTATTTTATCATTCATTTTTTTATCAACAAAATGTTGTAATATATTACCATAAGCTTTTAAAATTTGTAAATTTAATTCAATCCAATTAAATTCTAAATTTGACATAGCACTTAAATAACCAATTAAACTTTTCCAAAATGATATTAAATTCTTTTGATTTTCTAAATCTTCTGTATCACTAAAATCTAATAAATATTGTGTAAATAATTTACTAATACCAGTAATAACATGTGTATAACTTTCAATCCATTCTTTTTGATCATTTGTTGATTGTTCTGAAATTTGTGAATTTGGTTTAATTTTCATAATAACTGGTTTTAAAACAATTCTATAAATTAATATCCAAGATGGACATTGACTTCCATAACTATTTAAAACATTAAAAAATGTCATAATTGATCCATTTCTAACTTGTGTACGTATATCATTTGTTGTTTTAGCTAATTTTAAAATTAAATAAAGTAATAAACATTCATAAAAATCAGTATCTTTACCATTTAATTTTTCATCAGGATTATTAATAACTTCAATAAGTTCATCTTCTGAATTAATTAAACTTTCAATGAAAATATTTGATTTACGTCCATCAGAAACATCAATTTTATCTTTTAAATAATCACTAATTAACCAAAAATAACTAACTGAATTAAATGAAATATTTAAATCAAATCTTTGACTAACATAATTATATAATGTATCAATAATAACACTAATTTGAGTCATTGGAATACTTTGTAAAATTTCATCTAATATAACTTTCATAGTTTCAAATGATGATCTTAAAACTGATGTTATTGTATCATTTAATGATTTTTTAGAAAATAATGAAGGATTTGAATTCTTAATATAATCAAAAGGTGAATTTAACATTGCTGTAACAACATTCCAATTATTTTGAATAACTGTACCATATCTATCAATTATATCTTTTAATGTATTTAATGATTGTAAATTCATTTCAACTTCACAATCCATAACTAATTGTTCATCTGATGTTGGTAAATTACCCAATGAAATCATAAAATCATATAATGCATGTAATACTTTAAATTCAACAATTTCTCTTGTTCTTTCATATTCATCAGATGTTAAATCATTTTCTTGTGATAAAGCTTGATTGAAACCTGCATTTGCAGTTGCATTAACTATTATATCAAAGCTTCTAGTTGATAATAAACGAGTATCATCATCTAATGTTCTATCACTTGACCAAGTTATATAAGTTTTTGTAATAAATTCCCAATTTTTATCATCAGCAATTAAAAACTTTAATGGATTAATTTCACAAATATCTGTTAATTTATTCATATAAAAATCTTTATTATAAATACAAGGTTCTAATAAACCAGTTGATGAATTTAATGGTTCATGACTAAATGAATCTGGATGACTTATTGATGATTTTAAAACTTTTTCAGATAATTCATGAATTGATGTAATAACTTGATGAAAAACTTTAGTTGGTTGATTATTAATACCTTCAGTAAATTTTGTCAATGAAGTTTCAAATGATTTTAAATCATTATTATTTAAAAATGGTGAAATTGGTGGAATATCTTTAATATTAATACCAGATGGACCATCAATAAAATAACTTATCCATTGCAGAGTAATTAAAATTATTTTCCAATCATCTTCTAAAATTCCAGCTAATGAAATACCTAAACTAATTAAAACTCTGAAACAAAGAGTTTGTCTAGAGTTAACATTTCTTGAGTATAATTGTAATTGAGTTTGTGTAGTAGGTGAATTAGCATCTGTATGGGCATTTGTAGCCATACTTGAAACAGCTTGACCAATTGTTGAACTAATAGTACCAACTAATGTTCTTAATCTATTTTGATAACCAATTTTACCTTTTAAAATAAGAGTTGAAGAAGCAAAGAATTTCAAAATCTCAGTTCTTGAATCTTTTATAGATAAAATTCCCGAAGCATGACATAATTTTTGTAATGATCGTATTAATTTTGAAAATATATCATTATCTAAAGTTGAATGTAAAAAAATAAGATAAATATCTAACGAAATTTTCCAATATGATTTAGTCATTGAACTAATAAACATATAATCTTCATATTTTTCAAATTGTTTTTCTTTATCAAATGAAGTTTCATCAAGAAATGAAATTTCAGTAGCACCATTTTCATCAATTGAAGTACCTAACTCTAATGCAGCTTTACAAATACCTTCAGATAATAATTGAACTGCTTGAGAAATTAAATATAATTGATAAGTATCTGGAACAGGAGGTGCATCTAATTTATCAATTGCATCGATATAACATTGTTTGACTGATGAGAAAGTAGAAGATAATCCTTGTTTATGTTCATCTTGATGACCACCACCACCTAACAGACTAGCTGAAGATTGATGTTTTGATCTTGTATTGGAATTGTTATTATTATTATCTGTTGTATTTGCTAAAGCTGGTGGCACTTCTGTATCTGAAGCAGGTTGAATTATATCACCAGTATTTAATAATTGTTTATTATCTTCAACTATAACTAAACAAGCTTTTAAGAAATCTTCTAAAACTTTTTTTCTTTCTTCATCTTCATTATGATCATATTCTAAATATATTTTTTTCAATAAATTGAAATTCTTCAAGATTCCATTATAAATTTCTAAAGCTAATATTTTTTTCCATTGAGGTGAACCAATTTCTTTATGTAAAATATGTGTTAACAGTGATAAAGTAACTTCACATTCAATTTTCAGAACATCGAATTCATCATTAATCAGTAAGAAAATTAATCTAGAGACTCTAACCATCACTGTGAAATCTTTACTTGAAGATAAAAATCTTAATAAAATTGGAGCAACTCGAATTCTTAATAAATGACCTAATTCAGTATGATTTAAAAATAATGTTTGATTATTCTTGATTATACCTTCTAATAATTCAAATCCATAATCTTCAGTTAAATAGTTAGTTTTCATAAAAGTTGGTTTATGATGTTCAATTAAACTACATAAATCATTAACAATTCTTTGAGAATCATAAGCACAAGGGCCAACTTTAATTGTTTCATTATTATCAATTTCAACATCAAATAACAATGTATCAGTTTCACCAAGATCTTTGTTTTCTTCATTATCAATAAACAATTTATCTTCTTCATAAACTTTTTCAAAAACAATATTTAATAATTGAGAAAAAGTAGCTTGAGCAGTATTAACCACTGCATCTATTTTATTTGAACTTTGTAAAGATGAACAAACAAGTAATAATTTAGATAATGATTCATCACTAATAAATAAAGAATAACTTTGAAAAAAACCTGGAAGTAATTGTAATATTTTCAATTGAATATCAATTGATGAATGAGTTGATTCTAACAAAGCATCAATTAAAAGATCAATTTTAGTAACTGGTAAACCTTGAACCATAACTAATCTATTCAAACTTTGTAAAGCGATTGAAGTAAATTTAACATTTTTGGATTGACAAGCCAATAAGAAAGGATTGATGAATTCAGGAGATTTTGATAACAGTTTTAAAGAAGCAGTTTCATCATTATGTGTTTGTGATTGATAAGATTTAATTAATTCGATAGATTTATCTGAAGCATGTCTAATATCAGCATTTTTCCTCTTTGAATCAGCGGATAAAGACGCTAGATCAGACGATATCTGCTGGAGCATTGCCATTGTGAGTTTTCTAGAAGATAATTGGAGTGGTAGAGAGATAAAAGGGAACAAATCCTGTAGAAATCCTGTAGAAGTTGTTTCGTTGTTTAGTTCTCAAAATCACAAAATAGTAAAAATACACGCATGAAATTATTTAAAATTTTAATTGATGATTTTGTGCTTTTTTCATACAAAACCAACAAGAACAGGTGATATATGTATAGGAGAGTCATAATGGAAGGGTTGTTTGCAGTTAATAAGCCATCAGGAATATCTTCAAGTCATTTCTTGAATCAGATTAATCGTATATTTACAAATTCACCAATTTTCGAAAATGAATTAAAACAAATGAGAAGTGATAAAGTTAAACAAGGTGGTAAGAAATGGTTAAAGAAATCAATTAAAGTTAAAATGGGTCATGGAGGAACATTAGATCCATTGGCATCTGGTGTTATGGTCATTGGTGTTGGTTCAGGTACTAAAAAATTAGGAAATTATACAAATGGTTCAACTAAAATTTATGAAACTGTTGCTTTATTAGGTGGTTCAACAACTACTGGTGATTCAGAAGGTGAATTGTTGACTAGAAATGATGTTGATCATATTGATAAAGATTTATTAGTAAATGTTGCTGATAAATTTGTTGGTACTTTAAATCAAACTCCACCAATTTTTAGTGCTTTAAAAATGGATGGTAAACCATTATATGAATATGCAAGAAAAGGATTACCATTACCAAGAGAAATTAAATCAAGAGAAGTTAAAGTTTATGAATTCAAGGTTCATGATGATTCATTATCTACTAATCATGATTATAAATTTTTACAATCTGAAAAAATATCAGAAGAAGGAGAAAATGAATCAATAGTTAATTTACTTTCAAAAAATCCAACATTAAACGATCATAAAATTTCATTTTCAAATGAATTCATTGAAAAAGCTAAATCTGATCCAACCTTAAAAACTGATCCTGAACCAATTAAAGAATTAACTGATCCATCTAAATTTGATAATGAAGATTATAAAGCTCCAACAATTCATTTTACATCTAAAGTTTCATCAGGTACTTATATACGATCATTAATTAGTGACTATGGTAGAGCTTTAGGTTCTTCTGCTTATATGGTTAAATTAATTAGAAAACAACAAGCTGAATGGAGTTTGGATTCAAACTGTTTTGATATTGAAGATTTCGAAAATAATGATCCTGCTGTTTGGGGTGAAGTTTTGAAAAAAGTTTTCAAAGAAGGTTCTAGTGTTAATGTTAAAGATGAATTAAAAAAATCTGCTGAAGCTCATGATATTAAACAAGAAAAAAGTAAAAAAGAGGAGGAAGAAAAAGATGGCCATGTGAATAAGAAAAGAAAAGTTGATGAAACTACTGAAACAACTGAAAAGAAAGAAGAAGAACCAAATAAATAAAGATATTTTGACTGTACATATTATTAATAAATCTATAGAGTATTTTTTTTTTCTGTTTTGAATAATGATTCATTAAATCTATCAACAAAACCCTAACTAACCGAAGATAGATCCGATGTATTTTCAAAAACTATACTATTTTTGTTTTAAAAGTAATTATAGTAGATACTAAATCATAAAAGTAATAACAAGTAAAGTAGTAGTAAACATTAAATTGAATTGAACTAAATAAGGATAAAAAAGAGAAGAGTAAAACTATGAAAAGCAAGCCGTGGTTGAAAAAAAAAAAATAATGTAAATAAATGGATAAATATGAGAGATAATAATAATAATAAAAACTCTAAAGAAACATAAAAGAAATAGAAAATAAGTAATGGGTAAAGCGTCATCCATCATAAAAGCATCAATCAAGAAAATAAAACAAACAAACAAATCCATAATAACCAAACTAATGAATTACCAAAACTATTAAAATTCGATAAACCAAAATTAGTGAAAATTTCAATAGTAGTATTTCCATTACAAGCCAAATAAGTTTCATCATCAGATAAATAACCAGGATCACAATAACTCAATTTAATAAAACTTTCATCAGTAGGACAATTGAATCCAAAATCAGGAGGACAATCTCTAGCAATTGCATAACATGAACTAATACAAGGTAAGATTTCATAATATGGTTCAGGTGGATCAATTGTATCATTAATGAATGAATTTCTACCTTTATTACCATCAGTGAAATTATAATACTTATATAATGATTGTTCTTCAGCTGTACATCTAGGTATAGTAATTCCACATAGCCAAGCTTTATATGAATCTGCACAATCATCACATGTACGAATTGGTGAATATCTAGCATCTAAATCAGCATCACATGGGATTTGTTGTAATGCATAAGTAAAATTAACATACATTGAATAAGTATAATTATCATACAAATCAACTAATTCCTCTATTGTTTGATCACCATTGTAATAATCTGAAGAAACTGGTACTGAATAAGCAATCGAATCACAAAATTCTAATCCATAAATAGCTTTACAAGCTTCTGAAGAAGTAGTTTTAAAATCAACCATTTTGAAAACCAAACCACCATAAGATGTATCAGATTGTGAACCCAGCAAAACTGCTGAATATGATGTATTTTTATCTAATCCATCAACTGAAAAATAATTATTTGAACCTTTTGTACTAGTTGAATTAATTTGATAAGTTTTTTTACTTTCAAAATCTTTAACAGCACACCAACTATTATTCAAAGCTTTCATTGGAGTATTACTTTCTTCAAATAAATATAAAGAATAAGAATAAGTATCATTAGTAATAGTTGTTTCATTAGGAGTTGAAAAAATAACAGATTCATAATCAGTATCCATAACTGTAATATATTCCGAATCATAATATTCAAAAACAGGATTCACTTGAGAAACGCCCAATTCGAAAATCCAAGTATCATTACTTAAACAACTAGGACAAGAATCAGGCTCAACTACTAAAATCAATGTATCTTCAGTCTCACTAGATCTATCTTTTTGAATCAAAGCCTGAGCAAAACCTCTTTCGAATCTAGTTTCTTCCATTAAATTAGGATCAGTGATAGTTGAATCAAAAGTATAATACAATGATAATCCATTATCACCTTCTTCATCATCAAAATATTGTGGCATGTCACATAATGAAGCACTTAGGAAAATTAAAATTTCATAGGATTGTGAAGCTCCAGTTGCATTGTAATCAATTGGGAAATTATAAATCAATGGATCTTGAGACACTGCAATTGTAGCTTTGATTGGTTCCCAATCTTGTAAATCTTCAGTTGATGAAGCATTTGTTCCTGTTGAATAAGATACTGTTGCTTCGTATTCTAAATTATCAAAATCATATTCTAAATCATCTAAATCATCATCATCATCATTGGGATTTCTTTTATCAATTTCAATTTCTAATGAATCAAAATCATCGTAATTATAATCAAAATCTAATTTAGGTTGCTGTTGTTGTTGTATATCATCATTGTTTAGTTGTTCAGATGAAACAATATGTATTATTTGCAAGAATAAAAGATATATCAAAGAACTTGATATCATAGTGATTTATTAATAGAAAGAAAGAGCAATAATAAGCAAAGAGAAAAGAGAAAGATTGATATATTAAACAACTGATATGACTAGCTATACTATGATAAATCTAACAGTAATCAGATGTTATGATTTGTTAGAAAAGAAGTAGAGAATAGGAAAAACTTGTTGATTTTGTTTAATTCTTTTAGGCCCTATTTTTTATTTCTTTCGCTCAATTCAGTCCTTATTACCGGATTAGGATTAGGATTACGATTACGATTACGATTACATTTATTCCAAATAAAATAATAATAAGTTAATTACATATCTAAAACATCCATAAAATAATAAGTAAGTAACAATAATGAAATAAAATAATAAAAATAATTAACAGAAAAAAACAATTAAATAAAAAACACTCTAAATTAAAACTATACGTATATGATAAATGATTATAATTTTTCAGCTAATAATTTACTAACGGCATCAATAGCACTATCAATACCATCAACATCAGTTCCCATACCTTGAACAACATTACCTTTACCACCAGCTCTACCACCGATGAATTTAGAAGCTAAATCAGCAACTTCATTAGCAGAAACTTGTTTTAAATGTTCATCAGATAAATAAACACCTTGAGCGATTTTTGAATCTGTTTTTAAACCAGTAATTAAGAATAATGATTTTGTATTATTTTTTTTCTTGATTAAATTAATTGCTTCAGTAATAATTTTAGCATTTGAATTAATTTCAACATGTTTAACTAAAAATTTTGAATTTTCATTTTCTTTAAAAAAACTTTCAACTTCATTTAAACATTTTTTACTATCTAATTTAACTCTTGTTTTAATTTCATCTTTAACTGATTTTTCAATCTTATTAAATTTTAATTTTAATTCATTTTTTTTTAAAATTGAAATTGATAAATTATTTAATTTTGTAGTTAATTCTTTTAAAGATTTTTCTTTATTTTCACCAAATGGTAATTTATCAACTTCATTTAATAATAAATCAAATGCATTAGCTTCTTCTTCAACTTTAAATGCTTCATCACCAGTAACTGCAACAATTCTTCTAATACCTTTAGCAATACCACTTTCTTCAATAATAACTAATTTTGAAATTTCACCAGTTTTATTAACATGAGTACCACCACAGAATTCAACTGAATAATCCATCCATTTTGAATTTGATGGATCTTTAATTAAATCTTCAACTGGTATACCAATTGAAACAACTCTAACTGGATCAGGATAAGTTTCACCAAAGACAGCTCTTAAAGTATTAATTTCTCTACCACTAACTAAATCAACAGATTCAGAATAAATTTTTAAATCATCTTTAATAATTTGTGAAACAATTGATTCAATTTTACTTAATTCTTTTAATGAAACAGCAGTTTTATGTGAAAAATCAAATCTTAATTTTTCAGATGCAACTAATGAACCTTTTTGATCAATTCCATCACCTAAAACATCTCTTAAACCTAAATTCAAAACATGAGTAGCTGAATGATTTTGTTTTAATAATTTTCTTCTTTGATCATTAATACTTGATAAAACTTCATCACCAACTTTAAAATTACCATCATCAATTAAATAACCTGTATGTAAAACATAACCAGAATAACTTTGAACATTTTCAACATTAAATTCAACTTCATTATCAATTAAAATCTTACCAGTATCAAATTCTTGACCACCAGCTTCTGCATAAAATGAAGTATTTTCTAAAATTAATCCAATTTGTTCATTTCTATTTAATTCATTAGTTGATTCATAAAATTCTTTACCTGAATAAATAGCAACAATATTAGTTTTAATATCTTTATTATCATATTTAAATGAATCATTAGTTTTTGGAATTTTATCATTTGAATTTAATGAACCTAAAGCATGAACATCTAATTTTAATAAAGTTTTACCTTTTTTAGTACCATTATTACCTTTTGAAGCTTCTAATGATTCTAATCTAGCTTTTTCAAATCCAACTTCATCAATTTTTAATTCAGCTTCTTCAGCCATTAATCTAGTTAAATCAACAGGGAAACCATAAGTATCATATAATCTCCAAACATCTTTACCAGATAATAATCTATCAGTAGTTTTTGAAGCTTTTAATGAATATTGTTCAAATAATTTTTCACCACGATCTAAAGTTTTAGCAAATGAAATTTCTTCTTCATTTAAAATTTCAAATATAAATTCAGGATTTTTTGTTAATTCAGGAAAAATATCTTCAACTTGATTAATTAAAGTTGGTGATAATTTTGAAAAAAAATTTCCAATTGGATATTGCATATATTTTCTAGCATATCTACAACCTCTTCTTAAAATTCTTCTTAAAACATAACCTCTACCTTCATTATTTGGTATACCACCATCAACAATTGCAAAAGTTAAAGTTCTAACATGATCAGCTAAAACTCTATAAGCAGTATCAATACCATCAATATCATCTTTACCGAATTTACCAGTATAAGGTCTAACACCAGTAATTTCACGAATTTTATCAAATAAAGGTTGAAAAACATCAGTATCATAATTTGATTTAACATCTTGTAAAACAGAAACCAATCTTTCAAAACCCATACCAGTATCGATATGTTTAGCAGGTAATGATTTTAAAGAACCATCTGATTCTCTATTAAATTGAATGAAAACGTTATTCCAAATTTCTAAAACATTTGGATCATCCATATTAACTAAACTAGCAGCATTACGACCACCACCAATTCTATCATAATGAATTTCAGAACAAGGACCACAAGGACCTTGATCACCCATTTCCCAGAAATTATCATGAACATTACCAGGTAAAATATGACTTTCATCAACACCTTCATCTCTCCAAAATTGTCTTGCTTCAAAATCAGCATCTAAACCTAATTTTTCATCACCACCAAAATAAGTAACATATAATCTATCTTTATCTAATCCATAAACATTAGTTAACAAATCCCAAGAATAATGAATAGCATCTTTTTTAAAATAATCACCAAATGACCAATTACCTAACATTTCAAAAAATGTATGATGATAAGAATCTCTACCAACATCTTCTAAATCATTATGTTTACCACCAGCTCTAATACATTTTTGAGAATTAACAGCTCTTTTCAAAGTAGAAAATGGAGAACTTGGATCAACGGTACCTAAGAAAATCGGTTTATATTGATTCATACCAGCATTAGTGAATAATAAAGTTGGGTCATCATGTGGAACAACTGATGATGATGGTATAAAATTATGATTTTTTTCTTTAAAATAATTTAAAAATGTATTACGAACAGTTTGAGCAGTCCAGTAATCTTTAGGATGAGTAGATGACATGATTGAGAATGATCTTATGGATAGTGTCTTTTTTAATGATGATTGAAGACACTTGATTAACATATGTGATTAAGAAAGAAAGAACAACCAGCTCATCAATGACTACTGTGTTCGTTGAGTCTGAGAAATGAAAAAAATTAGTAGTGCACAACTCACTGAGATACTACTGTTCTTATACTACTACTGTTTTAGTCAAAGATGGTCAGGTTAAAGTCTAGATATATCCTATTTGAAATATTATATCCAGATAGGATCAATACCACAGAACTAAATGATTTCTCTAATTCAAATTTAATTTTAAATTTACATCAACAATCAAATAAAAATCTAACAAATAAAATTTTAATTAAATTAATTAAATCATCATTATTAATTAATTTTGGTGAATTTGGTTATTCTAATTCAATTCCTTTGATTTCAATTAAATATTTCTCAACTAGAACATCTACTTGTATTTTAAGAATTAATAGAAATAATTTACAAATTGTATTGGCTAGTTTGAATTTAATTACTAAAATATTGAATGAAAATGTATTAATTAATGTTGTTTCAATTAGTGGTACTATTAAAAAATGTGAAAATAAATCAATTGAAAGATCATTAGAGTTGATGAAGTTGATGAAGAAAGATAATGATTTATTAAATGAATTATTTCAACAAAGAGAAGAGATTGATGAAGAAGAAGAACAGGGTTAAGGACATTAGGGTTTATTTTGTATACTACGTATTATTTAATTTAATTTAATTTAATTTTATTTAATTATTATCATAAAAATTCAGTAAAAAATAATATTCATAAGGTAATTATAAAACAAAGTAATTATAAGATAATATCTATTGTCTAGACTCTAGATTTAATAATTTCAACAAATTCAGGTTTTAATGAAGCACCACCAACTAAGAAACCATCAACATCAACTTTATCTTTAAAAGTAGAAACATTCTTAGCATTAGCAGAACCACCATATAAGATTCTAACACCTTCAGCTTGAGTACCAATTGCTTCAGATAAATAACCTCTAATTTGTTTATGAATATCTTGAGCATCATCAGCAGTTGCAGCTAAACCAGTACCAATAGCCCAAACAGGTTCATAAGCAACAACGATATTAGTCCAATCTTGAACTAAATCAACAACAGCTTTTAATTGTCTTTTACAAACATTTAAAGTTTCATTAGCTTTTTTTTCTTCTAAAGTTTCACCAATACATAAAATAACTTTTAAACCTTGATCTAAAGCAAATTTAGTTTTATTAGCAATAAATTCATCAGATTCTTTAAAAATAGTTCTTCTTTCAGAATGACCTAAAATAACCCAAGGAACACCTAAATCTAATAAAGAAACTGGAGAAATTTCACCTGTATAAGCACCAGAAGTTTTATCATAACAATTTTGAGCTGAAACAGTAACAGTTTTAGCAGTGTTGTGTTCAACAGTCCATGCTAAATATGGAGCTGGTGGTGATAAGACAACTTCAACGTTAGCTGGTAAATCAGCTGAATTTAAGTTATCAACAATTGTTTTAATTGACTCTTTTGAGCCATTCATTTTAAAGTTACCTCCAACGAAAAAAGTTCTTGCCTGTATGAATTGTTAGTATGGAATTGAATTGAATTGATAGGTTAAGTAAAGCATACCATTTTGTATTATATATTATATATTATATATTCTATCTAGTAGTATAGTCAATTGAAGAAGAAGAGAAGAGAAGAGCAAGCCAGAGACTCAAGTGTTGTCATTTCATTTTAAATGATTTTATAGAGTGCTCGCACTGCTCGGGAAGAAGAAGAGCGAAACACTTACAAATGTAATGTCCGGGAGAGACCACTATACATTCCAGTCTGTTCTTCTATCACTTCTTCTTCCTGTTTGCCACTCATGGTGGTTCTACTGCTTATCAATCCATTCATCAAAATAATTTCAAGTATTCCTGTCTCTTTTCTCTATCATCCCCTGACTTTGAGGATGACATCTTCAGTTTTTTGTTGGTATCTTTTTTAAATTGCAAATCCAGTGTATCAATGACAATTTTAACTGCATTGCTCCTTGATCCAGTCGAATTGAGATAATATGTCTTGATTAAGTTATCATTCAAAATAATGTTAAATTGTGGAAAACTCATATACATCTTATAATAAAATCTTTTTAAACCAACATTATTGATTATCATCTTTTTTTATGAATCTGATTAATCTGGATTTGAATTTCTTTGAATATGCTCTTACTTGATCGATTATTTTTCTTTCATCTGCTATTAAACCTTCTTTTAAATTACGATAAAGTGGGAAAATTGGGAATTTTTTAACTTCCTTCACATAAGAGTACCCTTAAATCTCTAACTTCATCTTTAATTGCTAAATCAATTTTACCTTTGAATGTTTCATTAGTTACTTCAGATTTCACTTCAAAATTGAAATTAGAGGAAGCGACATGAATAAATTGTAATAGTGTTTCTTAAATTCAGCATCACTTAAAACTAGCTCTCTAAGCTCTGAAACCACATTCAAATACATGTATTGATAACGTTTAAGAATTCGAAGAGCTAATTCATTTTTATTTATTAACTACTAAAAGTTAAATCCTTAGCTTCATCTTTCACCATTAGATCTATCTTCATGCCACCAGACTCTTCCTCTGATTTCAATTTCAAATTGTGATCACCAGCTTCAAATAATAAATTGATAAAATTTATGATTGGTAATAATGTTTGCAAAGAAGCTGCAGAACTATATTCTGCTTCTTTAGAATCTTCATTGTCTTTTTCAACAAGCAACGTTTAATCGCATAACTTTAATGGGTTACATTTAAATAATTTTTATAACTTACTTTTTTAACTAATTAATTTAATATAAATCCGACCAATTTTAGTTAAAATAACTATTGCGATTATTACTATCAATTTACATTAACTCATAAAGTATTTAAATAAATCGTCTCTCTTTCTATCACCGGAGAAGACGGTGCTCGTAACCAGCACAGCCAGAGTTCTATAAGGGCAAAGAAGAAAGAGAGAGAATGTTGGTGAATTCTAACCACAACTTCTTCTTCTTCTTTTACACAATTAAACAACAACACAACATGAAGCTACTTCATACAACATAGACACCAGAAAGCTAGAGGAAGGTCATTAAGATTCAGAACCAATTGAATTAATGGTATATCAGTTGAAAATTTAGGTAAAGAAACAACACAATATTAATATGATTATCAGATCACCCAAGCAATACACCACCAATAGCACAATTAATGGTAGCTGTTTTGAATGATATATTTAACCAAAATGTCAAAATCAGATATTTATCAACTAGCTACTAACTTGCGAAAGTTCTCAATTGCAATATAAATAATAGCTAATTCTTTCTACATATAATAATTCCAAGTCTACTTTGGTTGGATAATGGCGATTCATATATAGATTCAGTGAATCTGTTCTTACCTGCTAGTGTTTTCATATTTGAAACCTTCATTATTACTTGAATTGACTCTAACATTTTTGGTATTTAAAGAGTTGGTAAAGTTATGTTATAGTAAACAGGTAATGAATCAATAGCTTTTTAATATTAAATTTATAAGAGATATTATATTACTGAAACAATTGAACAATTCAATAAATAGTTGTGGCCCAGATGTTTTGAATAGTTCATCACTAGCTTCAGTATTTTTGAATTATAGAAGCCAACTAAAGAGGAAAACAAAAACATCCATTTTTGCGATTGATCATGTCATTGTTATTAACGTTGAATGGTGTATTGGTAGTACTATTATGGGTACTGGGTCTACTGACGTTAGTATATTTAATGTTTAGCTTCATTTCATTGCTGAATTTGCTATATATTTTCTTGCTTTTATTATTTATAATTTATACTTTAATTTAATTAAAACACAATTAAAAAATATATTAATTATTTAATTCTTTTACTTTAACATGTTGTTACTTCTACTATATTATGTTCTGATATAACAATTTAATTCTTGAACTAAAAAGAGGTAATAAATTAACTACAATTATACTCCCAATGTATATGAAATTATTTAAATTGGATAAAACAATAACAATTAATATTAAATAAAAATCAATTAAACTAATTCAATTTTAAAAATCAATCATGAAAATAGTAACAACAAAGGTAGCAAAGAATAAATTAAAAAACAAAACACCAAAAAAAAAAAACAATGAAATTAATCAAACAAAAAAATAAAAAAAAAAATGATTTTACAACCACCATTAGCTATATAGCTTCATGAATATAAGTATAGCATGATTGAATGATTGAGTAATTGAATTGAATGGGGTTGTAAAAGAAGAAGTAGTGGTTAAAAGAACACATTCTTCTTGTTCTTTGAAAACGCTTTAAATAGTCCTGGTTTTTGGCTTCCAACAGGTCTAAAAGGTAAAAAGGAAGTAAGTAACTCGGAAGTTGAAACAGAAATATAACTAGTTAAAGCAAATTAATGTAGGAATTTATGTGATATAAAGAAGATTAATAAAATCCACAACCAATTTATAATCAATTAAATTAAAACAACTTAAAAATTAAAAATAAATAAATAAATAAATAATCAATTAATATATTTAATCAACAACATTTTTTAAATCACTATCTAAATGATCATCATCACCATATTCAGATTTAGTTATTCTATCAAATTTTTCTTTTAATTTTAAATTTTTATCAATTTTTAAATTTTCAGCTTGAATAATTCCATCAACATCATCACTATCTAATTTATTTGTACATAAAGTAATTTCTTCTTTTAATTTTAAATTTCTATTTGGTTTTTTTAATTCAGACCATTTATCTAATTTACTAATTAATTTATATCTTTGAGTTTCTTCATTTTTTTCCATTTTAATAAATGTACAATGTGGTACATTTGTTAAATCTTCAAAATATTCAAATGACCATCTAAACCATTTCATTAAAAAAACTCTTGTCCATATACCATGTGTAACTAATACCAAAACACTTGGGAAATTATCTTTTGAAAATTGTCTAAATAAAGTTTCATTAAAACTAGCACATCTATCATAAACATCAGCAGCTGATTCACCATATGGAATTCTATAAAAAAAATGACCATATTCAGCTCTTTCAATCCACATATCTTCCATTTCTTGTGATGTACCTTGAAAATTACCAAAATCTTGTTCTCTCATTCTTGGTTCTTCATAAATTTTATAATTAATTTTATCATTATCAATTTCTGATATAATATCATTTAATGTTTGTCTTGTTCTTAAATAAGGAGATGTATAAAAACAAATTGAATCATCTTTATTAAGGATTTTATTTAATTCAATTCCCGCTTTTTTAGCTTGTAAATGACCTTCTTCAGTTAATGGAACTTTATGGTTTGCTGTATGTCTATTAATTGATTTATCTTTATTACCTTGTGATTCACCATGACGAACCAATAGTATTAGCTATAAGTAAATGAGTTAGTATGTTCTCTTATCAATTGGATAATAATACATGATTGAAACATACCCTTGGTCTACCCATTGTGATTGAATTAGTTGTGTTTACTCTAAAGATTCAAAGAGCAAAACCATATCTTTACGGTACTTTACTAACATGATGAACCGAAAACATGTTAGAGTCCGGGTATCAGCGCACTGGTTGTGGAACCCGGATAGACCCGTCGGTGCACGTGACTGCGTCGATTTCCATTTTTTTGATTTTTCTCATTTTTCAACAATTAAACAACTGAACTGGATTGATATTTTTATCATCAACTGAATTAACAAACTAATAATTAATAATCAATAATCATGTTCAGAAGTATAATACAACAAGTTAGATTTAACTCAACCACAGCTACTGCTATCCCAACAACAACATCAAAATTACCATTAACATTATCACCAAATTCAATTCAAAGAATAAGTAAAATATTTCCAACAATAAATGAAATAAATAATAATGAATTAATTAATTTAAAAAAATCAGATTTAAACAAGACATATTCAATTGAAAAAACAATTAATAATCAATTACCAATTTTTAAAAAATATAAAAAAACAAATAATTTAATTTTAACTGAAATTAAAAAAATTAATGGGAATTTAATTATTTTTAAAAATGATTTATTAGATTTAATACCTGAATTAAAACCAAAAGATGTTGTTATTATGCAAACTAGTAGAAGTTTGAAGATTAAAGGTGATTATGTTGATGTTATTAGAGGTTATTTATCTAAGAAGTTTTAAATAATTGATTGATTAATTAATTGATTTATCTTATATTTTATATTAATTGTATATAGTTTAATTACATGTTATTTATCTATAACCACCTTACCACTATCTAACCATAACCATAACCAACCCTATCGTACTGTACTCTCTCTCTCTCTCTCTCTCTCTCTCTCTCTCTCTCTCTCTCACTGCTGTTTCCTGTGCGCTCTAAAAGTAAACAAAAAGCCTTAATTCCAACAGGGCAACTAAAACAAGCTAAAACCAATTTGTTGTTCTTTCTTTCTCTAGCAGTTCCCTTTATTTCTCTATAAATATTGTCTCATTCCCACTTTTATCTTTTATCTTTTATCATGGCTTCTGTTAGGTCTTCAGTTGCAGAGACTGTTTCTTACAAAACTGCAATTGAATCATTAGACACTCAAGAGAACATGGTTAATACTGCATCAACACCAACCCTTGGTGGTAATGGTGGTTTCTTGGATCCTAAGAAACTTGATAGTTATTTACTAAGGCAAAAAACTCCAACTATTACAACTACTCCAGTAGATCAACAATTGGATTTGAATCCTGATCAAGATAGAGTTTCATTACATGATGAAGTTGAAGAAATTCCAAATAAGAATAATTTATCATTGAAATTAGAATCTGCTGTTGATAAAACATTACATCCAATTTCAAATATAAAAGATGGTATTAATGAAGTTCCAAATGATGATAAACCAAGAAGACATAGTTTATTACATCATCATCTTCGTCATCATTCTGATGAATTTACAAATGATAGTCCAAATGAATCCCCTGATCCTCCTCAAGTTAATTCAATTGGTAGAAGAGCTGCTACTAAATTATCTAGTTTTCCAAAATCAATTAAATCAAGACCTTTATCTTGTGGTAATGAACAACAAATTCTTAATAATAATAATACTAATACACTTTCAATTCCTTTACCTACTCAAAATTCAAATTTATATGGTTATGGTAATTCACAATCTGTTCCACCAACTCCAACTTTACCACTTGATGGTACTGTTGATAATTCAAAACATAATAAATTTTCAAATACAAGTAAAAAATTATTAAGATTTGGTAGAAAAAAACCAAATAAAACTCAAACTATTAATGTTAATAATAGAAGAAGAAATATTTATAAGAAATTAAATCCTGATCGTGAATTAGATATTAAAAATCAAGTTAAAACAGATCAATTAATTAATGCAATGGTTGCTGGTTTCCCTTCTGCTATTATTGCTTCAAGTTATTTTACAAATGATGAATTAGGTGAACGTAGAATTCCAATGTTATTACCTTTATTAAGTTTAACTTTAAATGATATTACAAAAAATCAAAATAATGTTAAAAAGAGAAGATTTCAAATTAATTTAGAATATGGTGTTGGTCCAAATGTTTTAAGATGGTCATTAGAAAAAACTTTAAAAGAATTACAAGGTTTACATAGAAATATTAAATATCAATTAATTAGTGATAATTTAACAAAAAATGTTAAATTAAATCAAGATAATAATATTATAAAAGAAAATAATGATCATTTATTACCTGAATTTCCAAAATTTGAAAATTTATTAAGATCAAATTTAAATAGATCTCCAACAACAAGAAATGATTCAATTTTATTACCTGCTAGACACTCTTTAGATAATAAATTTCAACATCAACAAAATTCAGGTTGGGCAACTCCACCAATTACAGCTTCATCAAAACAACAACAACAATTACCACCATTACCTTCTCCATTGCATGATCCACATCAACAACAACAAACTCATAAAATTACTCAAGTTCAACTACCTCCACCACCAGCTCCAAGTGAAAGAAAAAATCGTCATAGATCAACTCAATCTGATCCAATTAATGGTTCTAATTTACATACATCAGAAGAAGAAGATAATATTGAAGAAATTGATAATTTTGATGAAGATGATCTAGATTCAATTAATTCAGAAACTAGTAGAAGACATTATTTTGTTCAAAAAATGAAAACTAAATTAAAAACAATTAATTATCCACATAATCATCATTTATTACATATTCAAACTCCAAATACATCAACTGATAGTGAATCACCTGAAATTATTTATCAAAAACAATTACAACAATATTTTGATGAATTACTGAAAAGATTAACATTTACATCACAAGCAAATCGTTTAATTCAATTTTTTGAATTATCACCAGTTTCAATTTTACTGTCTAATGAAAATGGTAAAAAAAGAAAAGAAGGTTATTTATATGTTACAACAAAGGCAAAAGATCAAGGTTGGAGAGTTGGTCATTTAAAAGCAAGAGAATGGAAAGCTATGGTTCAAAGACATTCAGCTAAATGGTTTGTTATTGGTCATTCATATATTATGTATGTTGCTGATATTAATTCAACTACTCCATTAGATGTTTTTTTAATTGATTCTAAATTTGAATTTAGTTTAACTGGTTATTCTGAACAACAACAACAATTACAATTACAACAAGAAAAACATTCTCAATTTTCTCAAGTTCCAATTAATGGTGCCAATAGTAATAAATTAGCTCCAGTTCATGAAGAAGATGATGAAGATGATGATCCAAATATTAATCCAACAAGTAAAGATGAAGCAGATGGTGTTTTAGATAATGTTACTGAACAATTAACTGGAAATAAATATAAAATTATGAAATTAGAAAATTCAGAAAGAAAATTATATGTTACACATAAATCATTTGAACAATTAAAAAAATGGGGTGATGTTTTAAAAAAAATGAAAGATGAATCAATTTGGTCAAAACCACATAGATTTGAAAGTTTTGCTCCAGTTAGACAAAATTGTTTTGCTCAATGGTTTGTTGATGGTAGAGATTATATGTGGGCTTTATCAGCTGCTTTAGAAATGGCAAAAGATGTTATTTATATTCATGATTGGTGGTTATCACCTGAATTATATTTAAGAAGACCAGCTAATGGTAATCAAGAATGGAGAATTGATAGATTATTAAAAAGAAAAGCTGATCAAGGTGTTAAGATTTTTGTTATTGTTTATAGAAATGTTGCAAATACAGTTATTACTGATTCACTGTGGACAAAACATTCTTTATTAGGTTTACATAATAATGTTTATGTTTTAAGATCACCAAATCAATTAATGCAAAATGTTTATTTTTGGGCTCATCATGAAAAATTAGCAATTATTGATCATACAGTTTGTTTTGTTGGTGGTATTGATTTATGTTATGGTAGATATGATACACCTGATCATGTTTTAGCTGATGATGCTCCTTATACATTTGAATCACAAATTCCAGAAAATGTTAAAAATAATTTATCAAAAAATGAAATTAATGCATTAGAATTTCAAAAATTCCCAGGTAAAGATTATTCAAATCCAAGAGTTAAAGATTTTTTTGATTTAGATAAACCATATGAAGATATGTATGATAGATTAACTGTTCCAAGAATGCCATGGCATGATGTTCATATGTTAACTTCTGGTCATATTGCAAGAGATTTATCAAGACATTTTGCTCAACGTTGGAATTATATTTTAAGACAAAAAAGACCATCAAGACCAACTCCATTATTAATTCCACCAAGAGATTTTACTGATGAAGAAATTAATGATTTAGGTTTAGGTGGTTCATGTGAAATTCAATTATTAAGATCATCATGTGATTGGTCATTAGGTTTAAAAGATCATGAACAAAGTATTCAAAATGCTTATATTAAATGTATTGAAACTTCTGAACATTTTGTTTATATGGAAAATCAATTTTTTGTTACAAGTTGTGATGTTGATGGTGTTTTAGTTAAAAATAAAATTGGTGATGCATTAGTTGATAGAATTATTAGAGCTCATAGAAATAGAGAAACTTGGAAATGTGTTATTGTTATTCCATTAATGCCTGGTTTTGAAGCTGAAGTTGATTCAAAAGATGGTTCAGCTGTTAGAGTTATTATGCAATGTCAATATATGTCTATTTCAATGGGTGCTTCATCAATTTTTACTAAATTAAGAAATATGGGTATTAAACCTGATGAATATATTCAATTTTATTCATTAAGAAAATGGAGTTTAATTGGTCCAAATAATTTATTAGTTTCTGAACAATTATATATTCATGCTAAAACAATGACTGTTGATGATAGAATTACAATTATTGGTTCAGCAAATATTAATGAAAGATCAATGAGAGGTACAAGAGATTCTGAAGTTTGTGCAATTGTTAGAGATAAAGATATGATTGAATCTAAAATGGATGGTAAACCATATAAAGTTGGTAAATTTAATCATACATTAAGAATGAGATTAATGAGAGAACATTTAGGTGTTGATGTTGATTTATTAGAATTAGTTGAAAGAAGATTTTCACAAATTGAAGATTTTTCATCAACTGAAAAAGGTTTAAAAGCTTCAACTTTACAAAATCAAGATGGTGATCATTTATTAAGTGCAAAAGTTGAATTAGGTATTAGATATTTATTACGTGATGAAGATGTTTTTAATTATGGTACACCAACTTTTAAAGCAATGTTAACAAAACCACATGGTTCAGGTAAATCATTATCAAAAGCAATGATTGATTCATTTAATTCAATTGAAATTGATAAGAATTTAGATGATATTCCATTTACTTATTCATTTAATCATAGAGCTGGTGAAGAAAATATTGGTATTAGAGAAAAGAAATCATATTCAACTGATACAAGAACTACAACAAAAGAACATAAAGAAGAAATTATTGGTAAATCTGATAAATTTACAACTGATTATTATTTATCATCAAAGAAAAGAATTGATGAAGCATTAAAAGAATTTTCTAATTATTCATTTGGTCCAAATGGTTTAGATAAAAATTTACCAGATTATGATGAAGTTTTTAATTATTTAACTCATCCACCATCTCAAGGTCAAAAGATTGATGAAATTAATGAAGAAAAATGGACAATGATTAAAAAATTATTTTATATTCAAAAATTAGTTAATAAAGAAGCATTAAATTTATCAAAAAATTCAAGATTAGCTCGTGATACATCAGTTATAAATAATAATGGTGGTAATAATAATAATTCAACAAATTCACCAGTTGTTAATAATTTAACTAATAATAATTTAAATTCAATTAATAATGTTGATCCAATTACTCCAAGAATTATTACTGGTGTTTCACCATTAAGTCAAGATGGTTCACAAATTCCAACAACTGGTGCAACTGCTGGTTCACCTGTTCCTGGTACTGCTGGTACTACTGCTGCTGCTGCTGCTGGTTCACCTCCAATTAATGGGTTTACTAGAACATCAACTGTTCATTTAAAAGATTCAGATATTAATCATATTGATAAAAATCAATTACCACAAACTGATTTTGAATTTTTAGATCCATATATTTTTTATGATCCTGTTTCAATTGAATTTTATGAAGGTTTATGGATGCCTCAAGCAATGAGAAATACAATGTTATATAGAATGGTTTTCCATTCTCAACCTGATGATACAGTTCAAAGTTGGAGAGATTATAAAGCATTTGAAGAATTAAAGGCTGCATTTACATTAAATGAAAGAGTTACAAGAGGTTTAAATCCAAATCCACCAGTTTCATCTACTTTAAATAATAATAATAATCCAGTTCAAACACCAGCTGGATATGATTCAACTGATTCATCAATGCCACAAAATAATAATACACCTGCAACAACTCCAATGAGTAATAATCAAAATGATGATGCTGTTTTAGATCTACTGGATGCATATAATCTGAATGGAAGTGGAGCTGATATTCATTCACAAGACCCAACATCCACATCAACACAAGTTCCTCAAACTCCATTAAATATTGCTGAATTAAATAGAGCCAATGCAAGAAGATCAAGAATTGCACAATTAGAAAGATATCAAGTTTCATCACAAGGTATGTCTGAAGATTCAGATGCTGCATTTAATTCAAGATATGGAGTTGTTTATGATCATGAAACTGCTGAAAAATTATTAGGAATGGTTAGAGGTCATTTAGTTCAATTTCCAACAAGATGGTTGAAAAGAGAAGTTGAAGGTGGTAATTGGTTTTATAAAGCTGATAAATTACCTCCTGTTCAAATTTACAATTAGTTTTAATTTGTTTTTTTATTTAATTAATTTTGTTTTTGTTTTTATTTTGTTTTTATTTTACTTTTTTTTTTATTTTCATTCGTTGTTTTTCTATTAATTTTTGCATTGATTATTGATATATTGATTTATCAAACTTTTGTTTTATCTTGTTTTTAAAAAAAAATGTTTTTATTTCTTTTCATCTTAATTTTAATTATTTTAAAATTGTTTTTATTTTTTTGGTTTTTATTGTGTGTGTGTGTGTATTCATTTTTTGTTCTTTTTACTACTCTATGTATGAATTAATGTTTCTTTCTTTAATTGATTAAATTTTGTGTTTTTCAATTAATTTAATTGAATTCAATTTCATTTTTTTATCGATATTAATTGTAAATTTATGTATTTACATATTACTATTTTAAGAGAAACTTCACCTCCTTAATTTTTCCTTTTTCACATCACATAGTAAATACAATCTAAGCTGAAAAACCAGCCAGTTAAACCACCTATATAAATATTAAATTAACTCAGCTCAGCTCAGCTCAGTTTAATTCTCTCCATATAAATTTGAAATCTGAATTAAATCGATCAACTGAAAGACCGGAAATCAAAATATAAAGCTTTAATCAAGCTTATAATTTTATATGCTTTAAATTGCTTATATATAACTTTTTTTGATCCCCCTTTCGATCATTATACCAGAAACGCGTAAATTGCAATCATAAAGAGACAGACTAACTTTATTAGTTAAATTGATTAACGATAATATGTCAAATTTGGAAATCTCGATCTTTATAACTAATTGGAATTGTAAATTAAATTAAATTGAATTGAAATGATTAAAAAAGACGCAGATAATTCACGTATAAAAGAATTTCTGTATAGAAGATGATGATAAATTAACGTGATTGGATTAAATGTATTTAAATCCCGATTCGAACAAATTGAACGAATCATTTTGCTTAGAAGAATCACGAATTAAATGTTTCTATATTTAGTTCTTTGTTTCGGCATATGAAATATTTAATTCTTATATTTCAATTTAATTGTTAATTATTATATAATTCTGTTAATATTAATTGAAGACTGTGAAGACTCCGAGAGAGAGAGAGATTCAATTGGTCAACTGGGTACATGTAGTGGTAAGTATATTACAAATCACTCTTCTAGATCTATCAAGTTTTCCATATTTAGTAGTTTTCAACTTTTCATGTACTTGAACGTGATGCAATTTTTCTTTTAATTTGAATATAACTTAATTACTTTCTTTTTAATAAATTTCGTAATTCGATCAAAATTTTTCAATCTTACGGCACTTTGCTCATTTGATTGGTTAATTGTACAGTATATACGTATATATTGTAATTCTACAGTTAACTTTAAAATTACTGTACATGTTGATATTGTGTTAATTTGAAGTTTGAATTAAGTTCAACCATTTATAAATGGTTTAAATTTCAAAATGGGTTCTTTCTTTTTACATTCAATTAAGACGAATTTGGCGATAGTTACCGGAAATGGTTAATTGTGCGGCGCGCTTGGTGGATGTGAGGCTGGCTTATTTTGATTTTCGTAACCGGCCGATCGTTAAATAAATTTATTTAATTGATTTGATTTGATTTGATCGATTTAGTTGGTTGACTTGATATCCTTTTTTCATGGATTAATTAGTTCTTCATTCTTATGATTCTTATGAATTGAATCAATTGAATTCTTAATCTGTTTGATAATTAACTGGATTCGTACTGTCTGTATAACTTAGTCTGATGAGTAGAAGATTTTAAATTTAGATCGAAATTTATTGGCTGGTAATTTGAGAAAATTTTGTTTCCTAGGAATTAAAATACGAGAGATATCAACGTATTCCATGAGATATGTATACTTTTAAAGTGATTCAATTCAATTATATAAATTTAATCTTATATCAAATTAACGTACGTATATATTGTATAGATATTAGATAACAATTAAGTTAGACTGAAAAAAAATGGCTGATGTTGATTGAATGGGACAGAACTAGAGGTAGAATAATCCCTCTTTGCATGGATCATATTTCGAATTATTTGAACACTATATTTTTTTTTGTTGTTTACTTTTTCATTGAATTCGAAACATGTATAATATATATGAATTAAGTAAATCGAAACTGAATATATAGTAGTAACTTGTAAGAGAATTTAGGGATTGGATATGATTTTTTTAATTATGATCCCTTTTTTGAATTAATTTCGATCCCTTTTTCAAAGTTTTTTCAATTTTTCAATTTTTTTTAAAATACTCAATCAATTAATCATGCATACATTTAAATATAATTCAGATTATATATCTTCAATTTAATTGTTTTCTTTTGAGTTCAATTCAATTCAAGGATTAAAATCAATGATATTAACGAACGAGTAGTAAAAGAATAATTTAATGTGGTCTTGGATATGGTTCGATCAATTATTTAATTTGGTTTTTTTCTTAATTATAACCATTTATTTATTCGATCAATTAATTGACGTAATTCATTTAATTAATGATACAAATGTTGAAATGTGTATAAATTCAGTTATATTCCATGAATTCCAAAACATGGCTATAACAAGCTTCAACAGCTAATTATAACGTTTTCAACTTTTCAACTTCCAGTTATAAATTAACTATAAACACTTTCAAAAATCGAAATAGATAATCTTTATTTACTTATATTAATTCCGAACATCCGGCCGTGATTTTGGTTTCCCCAAAATAGTTAAAATAAAATCAACCCCATTAATTCAATTTTTAGTCTCCAAACCGAATAAAACAACCAACTCAACCATATTAATCCTAAACCACATCGCCATTAAACAAATAGCTAACCTGTCAAAGTCCGACTTTAAGGTCCTAATTCAGGAACAGCCAAGAATCAAGATTGACGATTAAATGTCGTTTCCGGGTTGAGAATTTCTTCTCTATATAAATTTAAAGTTGAACCAATTTCGTTAAAGCTTTATTGCAATTCCAATACTATATAGCTGTTTCACCAGCCATTAGGAAGTGGTTCAAACGTCAAAGACGATGTAGAGAGGAAACACATATATAAGTGTTGGTTGTTTATGTTTATGAAAACTTAATTATGAATTAGTTAAATTAAGGCTAGAATTACATGTACTACAAGGACGTGTTGTACGTAATAGCAGTGTTTTTGTTGTACTAAAGTTCTCGAGAAATTTTAACGCTCCGACACGTATACGCCTTTTTATTGGATAAAATTATTACATGCACTGCTTTTGACATGAAACATTCAAACATAACGTGTTTTTAAGCTCATATATGAACAGGTATGTGTAATAGGTATATTTGTAGAGCTGGTCTAGCAATATAGGAG
Source organism: Ambrosiozyma neoplatypodis (assembly GCA_030567495.1). Lineage (NCBI taxonomy): Eukaryota > Fungi > Ascomycota > Pichiomycetes > Pichiales > Pichiaceae > Ambrosiozyma > Ambrosiozyma neoplatypodis. The sequence goes on along the minus strand of JAJLSG010000283.1, from coordinate 24,250 downwards.
ATGATGAAGTAATTTAAACCATATCATATATACAGTATATACTCGATCTGAGTCTCTGAGAGTCTGACTTAATTCCATTTCCGACCGCGTAACCCGCGTTGTGCAGCATTTCCGCTCCTGCAACGATAATCGAGGCGCCTCAAATCATTATATAAAATTAAGTTAGACCGTGCCGCATCCTCCTGTTCGAAGATCCGAGACGCGCCTAAAACACTTTAATTTGAAAAAGCTACCATATTTCTATTTACTATTTAAATGACTTCAAATCCACTTTTTTTCAGTCTTGCCAAAGTGTCTGTTCTTCTTCTTAAAGTCTCTTTTTCTCTCTCTTTTCTTCATATCAATAAACGATCGTTAATTAACAATGAAATTCACTTTATCAATCGCTACTTTAACTTTAATTTCATCTGTTTTAGGTGCTTATATTCCAGGTGATAACTATTCAACCTTTACCCCATCTTCAACTTTAGATGGTGGTTTCACTTCATATTCAGCTTCTTTTGGTATTGCAATCTTACCAATCGATACTGCAACTACTTCTATCTCTGCTTTAGCTAAAAGAGATGTTGTTTCACAAGTTAGTGATGGTCAAATACAAGCTACTACTTCAACTGCTTCAGCTGTTTCAACTAAAACAACCGCTGCTGCCGTTGTTTCACAAATTGGTGATGGTCAAATTCAAGCTACTACTTCTACTTCTACTTCTACCTCATCTTCTGCTAAATCTACTGCTGCTGCCGTTGTTTCACAAATTGGTGATGGTCAAGTTCAAGCTACTACTGCCACTTCTACTACTGCTGCTGTTGTCTCACAAATAAGTGATGGTCAAGTTCAAGCTTCAACTGCTACTGCATCATCAACTACTAAAAAAACTACTGCTTTATTAGTTTCTTCAATTTCTGATGGTCAAGCTCAAGCTAGTGTCACTTCTTCAGCAACTGCAAGTGATTCTGAATCAGTTTCCGCTACTTCATCATCTTCAGATTCCGATTCAACTTCATCAGAATTAGTCATTGATATAACTTCATGTTATTCTTCAGGTGATTTAGCTATGACTTTAGTTGATGGTATTTTAACTGATTCTGCTGGTAGAATTGGTTCAATTGTTGCTAACAGACAATTCCAATTTGACGGTCCTCCACCTCAAAGTGGTGCTATTTACACTGCTGGTTGGGAAATCTCAGCTGATGGATACCTAGCTATCGGTGGTGATGAAATTTTCTGGCAATGTTTAAGTGGAACTTTCTACAACTTATATGATCAATCTCTTGGTTCACAATGTACTCCAGTTTATTTACAAGTTGTTGAATTAGAAGATTGTTAGACGTTTTAATTTTCATTTTCGCGTGTTTGCGCGTTACTTTTCACTTTAATTTAATTTTGCTTGTTATTACTACTAATTCTAATTCAATTAAAAAGTTCAATTAATATTTAATATTTAATTAAAGAAATAAGTATGATAATTAATTTGGTTTCATTTTGGATTATCGGATATTTTTTTCTCTTTCTCTTTTTTTTTCCACCTACTATATAAATTCTTTTATTCTGTTTTGTTGTGTGTACTTTTCTTTGGCATTTCTATTATACTCTTTTGTTTGTTTAAATTTAGGACTTTCTTATTTATATCTATCGATTTTGTAGTAGTGATTAATTGTAAATTGTATTTTAAATTCATCAAGCCAACTTACTGGTTATTGAATTGGATAGTATCGTTAACTCTAAAACAACTATACAAGTACGAATTGCTTATATGCTTACTTACGTCCCATATATAGATTTGAAACTCTTGATAAGCTTAAATTTGCTTTACCAGTTTGCTTGCTTGATTTCCAGCTAGTGCATACATGTTACAATTGTATAAAGAAGTTGTAGTGTAGAATTTAATGTACACGTAAGTACGTGTTCTTCATCCATACCATTTTAAATCTATACACATATATAGTTTGTAATTGTAATAACTTATAATTGTTCATTGTATATTCTTTCAGTTAATGCTTTAATGAACTTAATATATCGAAATGGTTTCAAGACTGTGCAATTCTAGATGTTTCAAATATATGTATCACATGTATAAATAATTGAAATAATTATGCATAGATTTAGAAATCAATTAATCAATCAATGATATTATAGAGTTACAGAAATACTTAATTTCTCTTTATCATTCATTATCTTGTTATGATTTCATGCTTCTGCGCTTTCATAACAATAAACATTCATTGAATACTTTAATCTCTATCTCTATAATTAGTATTTTTCATTCTTGTAGGTGATCTATCTCTATTATTTGGATCATCCTCTTTAACACGTTCACCAGTTTCAGTATCAATCATAACAACAGGAATATAACTTTTATTTGTTTTTTTATAACTTGGATCGATTTGTAAAGCTGATGGTTTAGCACCTAGTCCTAAAAGTGGAGCTCTTGAATTCTTTGATGTCTTTGATTTATTTCCAATTGAGTTTGTTGAAGTTGATTTTGATTTACCTTTGAATCCCATACCTCTTAACATTGCAAATCCAAATTTTTCAACTGGAACTTTTTCATAACTTTCTTTAGTTGTTTCTTTAATTTCAGATGATTTAACAATAGATTGAATTATAGGAGTTGTTGAAGAAATATCTGATTCTTCACCATTTAATAATGATTCTCTAGCTAAATCTTCTGTAGTTTTTGTATCTGTTGAATTATTATTATCTTGATTATCTTGATTATTTTCATTTGATTTTCGAAGTTTTTCATAAGTTTGTTTCTTTCTATATTCCCAAGTACCTTCTCTTACCACAGGTTTAATAACCAATTCTTTATCTTGTTTATTTTCTTCATTAAGTTGATTTGTAGATGTTATTTCAATTTTTTTACCTAATGTATCATTATCTTCCTTTTCACCAAATAAACTAGATGATTTTTGTAATTTAGTTGAAGTAGGTGTTGTTTGATTTGTTTTTTTGTTCAAGGAAAACCCACCCAATTTCTTCCTTCCATTCTTATTATTATCTGGCTTCTTTAAAGAGAATTTCATTGTATTGTATTGGTAAAGATTTAAAAGTTGTAGTTCATCAACTGCAAAAAACCAAACCAACCAAAATAAATAAAATTGTTTAGCGTTGTCGCATTTATCAGATCTGGGATTTAACTACATGTAGTTCAACTTTGATAACTACGAGTTTTCTTATCAATCACAATCCCGTTGTCCAATTAAATGCATCCTATAATACCTATAAGGTTGTTATCACCATATACTAGAATCCTGTTTGTGAGTTCTATACAGAGAAGATTATTCAGTTATTCTTTAGTTCGTTTTAATTCGATACCTCCTTACAATAATAACAATTCAAAAAATCCGATAAGTTCATTAAATGATAATTCTAATTCAAAGAAAGATGATGAAGAATCTAATAAGATTAAAGAAGCAGCAAGTGGTTTAATTGATGAAATTGAAACACAGAAGAAGATTTTAGCTGATGAAATAGAAAAGACTAATAAAGAATCAATAAATTCAGAAAGTAAACAACAACCACAACAAGATGAAAATAAAGCTAAAGTACAAAATTATTTGAATTCAATTTTAGAAAGTAAAAATTATATAAGTTTAAAAGATGAATTAACAAAATTTAATGAAAATAGACTTAAAAAACAAAATGAATATTCTGATATTTTTCATGAAAGATTAGAAACATATGCAACTGAACTTCAAGGTGCAACTAAAATTGCATCTAAATTAGTTAATGATATTACAGGTTATACTAAAGTTATGAAATTAAAAGACATCATTACTGAAAAAGAAACAAATTTAAGAACATTAAGAAGATCAATTACTGAAGCTAAATATTTACATAATAAAGCAGTTGATGATAGATCAGATTGTCAAAAAAATATAAATGAATTATTAGAAAGAAAACATAGTTGGGGTCCAAATGATTTAGAAAAATTTACAACATTATATAAAAATGATCATGATTTAGAAAAACAAGTTCATGAAACTTTAATTAAAGTAGATGGTTTAGAATCAAAAGAAGATGATACACATAATGAATTAATTCAAGCAATTATGAATAGATATCATGAAGAACAAGTTTGGTCAGATAAAATTAGACAATTTTCAACTTGGGGTACAGTTTTAATTATGTGTGCGAATCTTGTTATGATATTATTAGTTCAATTTGTCTTTGAACCTTGGAAAAGATATAGATTAGTTAATTCATTTGAAGGTAAAGTTAGAGAATTATTTGCTAATAATGAAAAGATGGGTAATAATTTAATTGAATTAAAAGATGAAATAAGTGAATTAAATAAACAACAAGAACAAAGACTTGATAATTGGAGAAAAGAACAAATTATAAATGAAGAAAATTTAAAGAAAGAATTAGAATCTCATAAACAGAAAGTTAATACATTATTACCTAATAATATTTCTTTAAAATCTTTAAAATCTTGGATCAGTTATCTTTTTAATTTACTTAACCCATTCTCTTCAATTTCTCCTGAAAAAAATGATATTTTACAGTTCACGAAGCAAGACTTCCAACATTTCATTTTTTCAGTTTCATCTTTATTCTTTGGATTTGGTCTTATTCTCAAATCTATTATATAGTTTCAGAACTTTCAGTTCTTACAACATGTAAATATAGACACTCTTCTCTTCTCTTCTAGTACTGTAAGTGCTTCGTAACCGCACCCAGTGCACCGCCTTGAAACATCCACTTTTCAAGTTCAACTTTTTAGGTGGCGAAATCACAATCAAACACAAACAACAGATTATCACAGATTGATTTCTAATTCTAAACAGACATTTATAATATCACAATGGAAGAATTAGGTATTTTGCCATCACCAGCTACTACTACTGAACTAGGCATTGAAAAACATGTCCAATCTCCAATTGTTACTAATTCAAAAGACAACAATTTAAATAATGATGTTTATTTAAGATTAAAGAAATTAGAAAAAGAATTGGAATTGTTAATGTTACAAGAAGAATATATTAAAGATGAACAACGTTATTTAAAAAGAGAACTGATAAGAGCTCAAGAAGAAGTTAAAAAAATTCAATCTGTTCCATTAGTCATTGGACAATTTTTAGAACCAATTGATCAACATACTGGTATTGTTTCATCTACAACTGGTTCAAATTATGTTGTTAGAATACTTTCTACTTTAGATAGAGAATTATTAAAACCATCTGCTTCAGTTGCTTTACATCGTCATTCTAATGCTTTAGTGGATATTTTACCACCTGAAGCTGATTCTTCAATTTCAATTGTTGGTGATAATGAAAGACCAGATGTTTCATATAGTGATGTTGGTGGTCTGGATATGCAAAAACAAGAAATTAGAGAAGCTGTTGAATTACCATTACAACAAGCTGAATTATATAAACAAATTGGTATTGATCCACCAAGAGGTGTTTTACTTTATGGTCCACCAGGTACTGGTAAAACCATGTTAGTTAAAGCTGTTGCAAATAGTACAACTGCTGCTTTTATTAGAGTTAATGGTTCTGAATTTGTTCAAAAATATTTAGGTGAAGGTCCAAGAATGGTTAGAGATGTTTTTAGATTAGCTAGAGAAAATTCTCCTTCAATTATTTTTATTGATGAAATTGATGCTATTGCAACTAAAAGATTTGATGCACAAACTGGTGCTGATAGAGAAGTTCAAAGAATTTTAATAGAATTATTAACACAAATGGATGGTTTCGATCAAGCTACAAATGTTAAAGTTATTATGGCAACTAATAGAGCTGATACTTTAGATCCTGCTTTATTAAGACCTGGTAGATTAGATAGAAAAATTGAATTCCCATCATTAAGAGATAGAAGAGAAAGAAGATTAATTTTTGGTACTGTTGCTTCAAAGATGTCATTAGCTCCAGAAGTTGATTTAGATTCATTAATTATAAGGAATGATCCATTAAGTGGTGCTGTTATTGCTGCTATTATGCAAGAAGCTGGTTTAAGAGCTGTTAGAAAGAATAGATATGTTATTTTACAAAGTGATTTAGAAGAAGCTTATACTTCTCAAGTTAAATCTGGTAGTGAAGTTGATAAATTTGAATTTTACAAATAATTATATTTTAATTTTAATTTTAATTATTTTAAATTATTTTTGTAATTTTTGTACAATTAAGTAACTTATTCATTCGACATTTAAATGTTTTATTTTTTTTATCCTTTCTTGTTTTTGTTTATTTGTTTTCGTTCCTGCTTTTATTCGTTTTTTTTTTCAAAATAAATTAAAAAAATAATAAATATAAATATTTTTTTTAAATATACAAGTAATTAAAACAGTTATTTATTTCTTTTACAATAATTCAATTTTATAAACTCCTAAACCAGGACTGAAAGTTTGAATACCAAATTCTTCAAATTCAAAATGATCCATATCTAAATGCCAATCAAATCTCCAAATTTCTTTATAATCAATAAAATCATGTTTTGAATCAGAATAAATATTCAACATAGCATTAAATGGAGCAACTAAATAAATATTTTTATTTTCATTTTCATTATTTATAATATTTTCAACAACATTAATAAATGATTCATATTCCAATCCCATGAAATCAATAACAGTACAATTATTAGAAGTGTTATCAAATATTTCATTATAATTCAACGACAATAAATCAACTTCATCTCTATTAAAATAATTACATGAATCTTCATGATTCATATCATCGTACAACATCCAAGTTGGTGGTTTATAAGTTCTCCAGAATAACAAAACATTGTTATTATTTTGAGATTCATTATTTATTGTATCATGTAAAAATTCCATTGATGGGACAACTCCACCTTGATGTAAGATACCATAAAAGAACATCATAAGTAAATTATAAACAACCCAAGTTTGAATAAACCAATTGATTTTAATTTCAAGTTTTCCTTTATATAATGACCAATCATGAGTTAAATCAATACAACATGATAATAATGGTAATAAAGGTAATAAAAATCTAAGTTCTTGATGTGGAACTAATGATAATCCAATTAATCCTGAAATAGCACTTAAAAATGGTGTTGTCTTAATATATCTTGTAGTAAATGGGAATAATAATAAAATAATTGGACCTAGAATCTGTGGATAGTTCACTATTAAGTGAGTATAATATGGATGTAGACCATGTTGTGATAAATTGGATATATTTGAATTATATTTTAAATTATTTAATGGAGCAATAACTAATTTTGATTTAAAATCTGATATAATTGATAAAAGTTCTTCTTTTGAAATAGTACTCAATTTGGTTTGAAAAATTGGTAATTCTGATTGAAATTGTGAAATTGCTAATTTAAGTTCATCAATTGTTGTTGGAATTGGAATTGGAATTGGGAATGAACCTTTAAAATGGATTGTATCTATATAAATGAAGATTGAAATTGTAATTATAAAACTAAATATTAAGAATGAAATTCTAAATGGATGTCTATAAGCAAACTTGATTAAAAATAATCCAGGTAAAACAAACCAAATTGGGAAAGTAACTCTATTAAATAAACCTAATGCTAAAACAAAACCTAATAAGTTCAATTTAAATAAACTAAATCCTCCAGCAATTTTTTTCTCTTTATCATTCAATTCTAAATAATCTCTAATATCATTAATGATCCAAATTGATAAAACAACAAGACAACTTTCAATGGAATTGGAAAATGTATGAGACTGATGAACCATTGTTAAAAATGAACTACTTGCAAAAAATAAAGCCTTAACTCTTTCTGTTTTAACGGGCATAATTCTAAAAAGACAAAAATCATAGATGAACCAAGTTAAGAAACATAAAGACAATTTCACAATATAATAAACTGGTAATGGATTTAATTTTAGCCAATCTGAACCAATAAATATGAATGGTTTATAAAAAATATATAATGGAACAATTGATCTAGCTATACTATTTGGATTGGAAAACTCCCAGGGTAAGTTATCATTATACAATGGTTGTATAGATTGAAAAAACTCATCTGGATGAATATATGAAGCTTGTAAGCAGAATACAAATCGAAGAGGAATTGAAAATAAAATATATAGATTTCTCCAATGAGATAACGAAAATGATGATAATTCAGATTCTTGTTCTTGTGTTAATTCTTGTTCAATTACTGGTTGTTCAGTTTTTTTCTCAAGCTTCTTGTTAGCTTTAGATTGTTTAGATCTCTTTGAAGTTTTTTTACCCATTTGATGCTATTGATTAATACTGGTATTTTGCTTTGAAAAAGTACACTTTAAAACACTACAGAAAAATAAATTTCAGTGGAAAGAAAACGTTTTTTTAAGCACAGCCTTGATATTTCAGAGGTTTAAGAAAGTACAAAATCATATACATATAACAACAACTTTGACATAGAAATACAAAAAGATAATAGAATACACATAACTTAATAACTATGGATAACGTCTAGTATTATGGTTCCAGCTATCAGGATTATTCAACAAAGTAGACTCTGGATAAACTTGAGCTAATTTCTCATTAACTTTATAGTAGAAATCCAATTCTAATGGTGTTAAAACCTTTCCTGAACCTAACTTTTCTGAATCTCTAACAATTTCTTTTTTATTACATGAAACAAATTGTTTAATAGTTTGAACTGCTGCTTGGAATTGAGGCAATGATTCTTCATTTGCATTAACTATTACTCTTGGTCTTGGTTGTTCTGTTTCAATTCCACCATATACATTTGGTTGAGTTTCAGTATTTAAATTATAATAAGGATTTGTAGTATTAGTTCCCAATGTTCTTTCAATGTCTTGGTCATGATGTACAGTACTAGTTTCTTCATCAGCTTTACCAAAACTTAAATTCAATCTAGCTTTCATTGTTTTCACTATACCTGTAAATATCTTAGAATCAGAATTAATACCTGATTGTTGAAATTCAATATTTTCTTGGGGAACTAATGGAAAAGCATTTAATATTTCATCTTTTATCATTTTAGAAGAGATGATGATTCCTCTACCTGAATATTCTTTGATTTTTGCTTCAGCTAATTTACATGATAATGGAAATTTTCTATAACCACCAGCTCTAGATAAATTGACTTCATAAGAAGAACCATTTTGAGATCGTTGAATATATTCAACTTTTCTTTTCATCCAATCACTAAATGTCTGGTTTGATATATTAAATGGAAGATTTCTTTCTTTTAATTCTTTAACAAAAGCACTTTGAGTAACACCGTTAAGAGATTGGAATTCTAATAAAATCTCAGCTTTCTCTTCAATACTGGCGTTCCTTTTATTAGGGACTTGGACACCTTCAGAATTTGTCTTTCTTCTGCGTAAATTAGCGTTCAGTCTTGAGCTACCTGCCTTGCTGGCTCTATTTGCTGCGTGATTGATAGTCATAATTAATGTTTATGGGTATTAAACAAGGAAAGAACATTTGAAATTAGATCAACTCTTCTTAGATAACGTGTTTGTTTTTCGGATGCAAAGTTTCAGGTCGTGCGACAGACAAAATGGATGTGGCGCAGTGTCACTAGTGTGGCTGGAGAAAACCATAGTTTATCTTTTTAAACCCAACTTCTACCAGAGTAACAGGCTCTTTGCTTGTAACTACTGTAGGCTCATTACAATTTCATGGAACTTGTTTCATATCATGACAGACCCCAATAATCTAATCTTAGAGGAACGAAAGAAAGATCAAAAACAATTAGATGATTATTATTCAACACCAACTCAATTACCAGCATCTCCTTTAATGACTCCAATAATTACGAATACATTATCTGAATCAAATAGTGAAAATACAAGTCCATTTCAAAAACAACAAAGAGATTATTTCTTAAATTTAAGAATACAAGATTATGAACATCAAAGGCGTTTTGAAAGACTTTTGAATTTTAGAGGTGTTAAGAGACAACAGTTTAAAGAAAGTAGGGTTAATTCATCAATAGCTGAATCAAATATCAATTTCAACATGCGCAGAAGAATAAATAGAAATAATAATGGCAATGATATTATTAATACAAGTAGTGTTAGTTTTAATGAAAATATCAATATCGATGGAAGAAGTGATAGTGCAATAATAGATAACAGTGATAACGATAATGATAATGATAATGATAACAATAATGAAGATGATAATAATCCTGAATTTGATCCAAGATTAAGTGATATTCCTTTATTTGATGATAGTGATAGTGATTTAATAATTGATCCTGATACTGATAATCCATTAGGTGAATATTTAAGTAGAGAAAATCCAGAAACTGATGCTGATTTATATTATTTTGAAAATTCATCTGCTTTTCCAACTGATACAAATAATGTTGATATTGATTCAAGAAGTTCAAGTCGGAACAATAATATGGGAATCAATGGAACTGGAAATTTATTTATAACTGATGATAACTCAAATACTGTTTATATTGTTGAAAGAGAAACTAATTCTTATAGAGGTTCGATTTCGTCTTCTGAATATTCAAGTAAAGATAATAAATTTCATAAAGTTCCAATTAATTCTAATGATACATTCACTAATTTTGAAAATCATCCAGATTCAGAACCAATTCCAATCATTGAAGATTTTCAGTTATCTGATAATCTTGAATTTGCAGTTAAAAATCAACCAGCTTTGAAATTTAAAGATTCATTAGATTTAGATTTTATAAGTTTCAAAAAATTAAATTTAGAAACAGGTAGAAAATATAAAAATAATACATCAGCTGTATCTGAAAAATATAATATGCTAATAATTGGAACTACATCAACGTTACAATTCTTTGATATAACTAATATGAACTCATCAAAAGAATGGATATCAACTATTGAATTTGATACAAGACCGCCAACAACAACAAATGAACATCTGAACAATTCAACTTTACCTTATTTCCCACATACCATAAACAACATGAAAGTTGACCAATTTAGAGAAAGAGAAACCTTAGTTGTTGCAGTTGATGATGGTAGAATTCTAGTTTATGATATGGATTCACTTATTAAAGAAATTAAAGAATTTAAAGTAAAACATCCTAAATCAAATGGTCGCAATTATGGGCAATATGAATTCAAAATTGATCCAAGGTATACATTAACTGGTTGGTCATCAGTTTGGGGTCTTGATATTTATGATAATATGATTGCAGCTTCAGACAATTGCCAAATTATTAAATTATTTTATTTTGATGATCATGGATTAAAAACTGCTCAAACTCATCAAGTTTTACATAATATACCAAGTATCAGTTTTATACCAACTAAAGATAAAGATAATTTTTATATATCAGCAGGTTCAATAAGTGGTGAATTATTAGTTTTTAAATTTCCAGCAATTAGATCAATTGATGATCCAAGTAGAATTTTAAGTTTCAAAAAACCAACTGTTATTAATAGAGCTGTTTTTGCAGATAATGTATGGACTACACAATATGTTGATTCTAAATATTTTAAAAATGTTAATTCAATTCAATCATTAATTGGTGATGCATGGTTTGAAGATCAAGATTCAACTTGTGATAAAATTTTATCAGAAAGTAAAATGTTAGATATAGAATCAGATGAATGTTGTTCAAGTGATCTAGGTATATCAACATGGTTTCAACATTTTTTTATACCAACAATTTCATTTTCGTATCCTAGAAATCAGATAAACAATACAAGATTTACATCAATTACAGATAGTTATCGTCGTTTTAAAAAATTATATGATGATTATTATTTAACATTACAACGTGGTAAAGTTAAGAATTATAAATCAATTAATGGTAATTCATATTGGGAAAAAATTATAACTGGTAAAGGAATGTTATTCAATGATAAATTTTTATTGATTACAACAGCATTAAGAGTTGGATTATTTAGAGCAAATAAATTGGTTTGTAATGCAACGGTTCCAAATGTGTTTAGATATAAACCAATCAATGAAGAATTATCATATTCAAATAGAATGTCGATATCATTAATTATTCCAGAATTAAATTGTTATATTGTTGCTTCTCAAGTTGGTATTATTTCAATTTTTAGAATGACTAAATTCCGTGGATTATATGGATTAAGACAAGAGTATGTTTTACCTAATTACAACAGACTGTATTTGAATAGTGATTCTAGATTAAGAACAATGATTGGATTAAGTTGTAAAAAATTGGATGATGGTAGATTTTTATTATTTTTATGTTATATTGATGGGTTATGTTTGATTTATCGGATTTCTGAAAAAATGGAGTTATGTTTAATTAGGGATTGATTGGGAGGTTTTCTTCCCATTCTATTTATTTATTTTTATTTCGTTAATTGGGTTTTGGGTTATATGCTTTTAAATGTTTTTGCTTTCTTATTCTTTTTCTTTTTTTTTTTTGTGGCATTTTCTGTCTTATAATTGAGTTAATCTAAGTTCTAATTTTGATGTGATGCAATTATTCAAAGTGTAATAATTAATAAAAGCTTTACTATACTTTTATCATTTCTCATTATCGCTTGCTTTTTGAGTTGTTAGATAAGTAATTAAAAAAAATATTAAATTATTCAAAAGATATAGCAAAGAAATTAAAATAAAGAGTACAAAACAAGAAACACAAAATAAAACAACTAAAATCCAAACATTAATAAAAACAACAGGAACTAAAACTAAAATTCAATCAAATAGCACGGATTATAACAACCATGATAAAACTAAACGTTAGGCAACCCCCTATAATACTTTATAAATTCATCAACAGCAGCATCAGCATCCAAATTCTCATCATAAGAAACATATTGAAAATCTAATAAATAAGATATATCCTTTTTAGGGTCATATAAAATGTTTGATGGTTTTAAATCTTCATGTTTATAATGCAAATATTTTGCTAATCTTTTAATTGATATTTCTGTATTTTGAAATTCTCTTAGAGCTTTTGGTTTTCTACCTTTTAGATGTTCAAACACAATAACTGGCCCGTAAAAATTTCTATATTCACCATCAAAATCACCCCATTCATTCATTTCACCACTATACAAAAATTTTGGAGCATAAATTGGATTATCTGGATTAGATGAATTGTACTTGGAAATCTTCTGGTTCACTTCAATTTCAGTATTGAAATTATTGATATACAAACTTCTAAATTCCTCATAAGATAACGACGAGCAGGAATTATGGTAAAACTCATGTAAAGAATCAAAATCTAACATCTTAATAACAACTTCATCATCAATTTTTGAACTATTGATATCAATCTTAATACCAAATCGTGAAATAGCATCATTCACCTTACACTTGAAAACAAGATTTGGACTATATAGCACCATTAGAATCTTGCAAAGTCTGAATATAATATTTAACTTCATCTTCATAACCTGATTGAGATGCACTTCCATGCTTTGAAATTGCTTGCCGTTTAGAACCACTACCACTACCACTACCACCTTGATCATGTTCTAACTTTCGTCTTTTATTTGAAATATCATGATCTTTATTCCCAGAACCACAATCACCACCTTCACTGTCATCGCTGCCATCACCACCTTCACTATCATCACTATCATCACCATATTCACTACCATCATCATATTCACTACCTTCAGTACCACTACTACTAATTATATCAATTTTGATACCAAAGTAATGCTGTAAATAAAATTTGTATAGTTTTTCTACTTCTTTATTCTTCACTTCATCATCTTTTAGAGAGTTGTACTCTAAACATCGTTCATAAATTTGTGTAGAAAGTACTTGATTCACTGTAACATATGCTGAAGCGATATTGATCGAATAATACTTGTATGGTAAATCAAGATTATTAGGTGATAATTCAAGTTGATTTTGATTTTTAGGATCCAAGAACAAAAATATATAATCCATACCATCTGTTAAAAGCGGACTTTTATATGAAGAAAAGAAAGCCTGCTTTGTAATCTGATTGAAAATATCTATTGCCTTAACAATTGATCCATTACCTTTATTTTCATTTGAAGCAAGTGTATTATTAGACATTTCATTAACAGTATATATAATGCTTGGAAGTTTACAATCTGTTGTAAAAAATGTTGTATATAATTCATTTGGTAGTTTTTCAAAAAATAAAGAAACATCAGGTTTCATTTTATGGTTGTGCATCTTTTGCTTCATCTCACATTTAAAAGAACGTGAAATAGCAGTTGGGGTGACGAACTTGCAGATAGCCAATGCACCTTTTATGCTTTTATTTAATTTGATAATTTGTTTATCAGAATTGTTAATACTGTTAACATTGGTACTAAAACAGTAGAAAAATGGGGGTAGATCATAATAAAGCTTGAGGACAGCTTTACCATATCGCCTTTATACAAAGCCAAATAAACCAATGTTGAAAATGCATCTAACAATCTAGTGTAAGTTTTAAAAAATATAAAAACTTCTTGAACATCAACTTCTTTAATTGAGTAATCAGCACCACTTTCAAAGTTGGAATCCTCATCTTGAATATTAATAACAAAATCATATAGCTTCTTTGAATCGGTTCCTTTTTTTAATTTACCACCTCTTAAGCACATTGTTGCTATTCGGTTGTGAACTTGTAACTTATAGACTTATAATCAATTGGATATATTGTATATTTGAATAAGAAGTGATAAACAGGATGATTTCGAAGAAATACAGGTATCATATGTATTTTTTTTGCTGAAGTTTCATGTCGTGCAATGCGCAATACTCCAAACAGTACAGTACATGTAGTTATGATTCTTCTGATCTATATTAGAATAGTTTAAAAGATAGTGATTCGGAATGTAGTAGTAATTGATTATGTAATTTTTATAAAGGTAAACTATGAATTAACTATTCGAAGAGTCGAAGACAACGACCAATCGAGATTAATTCCCCCACAACATGTTTTAAATACTCATTATAATCAGTTAAATTCATATAATATAAACGTAAACAAGAAACACAGAAAAGAGAAGCAAAAAAATCAAAAAAAGTAGAAACTCAAGTAGGAAACTATGTACAAGTTATGAAAAAAAATGAGGAAGAAAGATGAAAATTTTAGAATAAATGAAATGAAAGGAAACAACTTTTCAAGGTTATATAGCAATATTTTGGATTAGTAGTTCATTTCAAAAATACAATAACAATTAACAAAAAAAAAAAAGGAAGAGAAACCATTATTCATTATATATTCATCTCCAAATTTTATTAATACAATTGGAAAGTTTTTAAAAAGGCAAAAAAAAAAATGAAATATAAAAAGTCTATGATTTGAATTTATTAGCTTTAATTTTCTGAAGGGTATATTAAATTCAAACTCAACCTAATTAAGCTTTACCAGAAGCAGCAGCAGCAGCAGCAGCTTTAGCTTCTTCAGCTTCTTTAAGTGCCATTTGTTTTGCAATATCTTCAGCATTTGGCATACCTTCAGAAACAAGTTTACCTAAAGTTAAGTTTTGATCAGCCATCATTTGTTTTTGTTTTTCTTCTTCTTCTTTCAGTAATTTATCACCATTTTCTTTTAAATAAGTATACATATTTAAATAATTTTGTTGACCAACTTCTCTAATCATATCTAATGGCATTTGTTTTGGTTTTAAAGATGGAATACCTAACATTCTTGAAAAACCTTGACCTGAACCAGAATGAATTTTATTTTCTTTTTCCCAATTATCTCTTAATTTTTTTTCTCTTTTTTCAAATTCTTCAGGAATATGTTTTTTATCTTTAAAAGATTTTAAAGCTTGTCTAACATCTTTAATTGGTTGAGCACCTAAGAATTCTAAAAATGGAATTAATCTAATTAATTTATCATCTTTTTCACCTTCCCATTTATCAATTGGAATTGCATTTTCTGGTTGTAATGAATAAGAATCTTCATTTGGATCAATTATAAGAACTTTCTTTAAATCTCTATTTAATAAACTTAAATCTTTAATAATCTTACCATCTTTTGATCTACAAACTTCTCTAAACAATGAATAAGAAATAAAAGCATGATAAGGATCTAATTTAGCAACAGTTTGTTCAGCAAATGCCATTGAAGATTTTGAAAAAATAACAATTTCATAATATTGAGATAAATAACCTAAGAAATAATCAAGACCTGGTCTTTTAGCAGTTTTCCAACCTCTTTTATGATCCCAATCTGAATGGATTAATAAATCATCTAATTCTAAAACTAAAGTTAAATTATGATTATAAGGAGGTGGTGGTGGAGGAGGTAATAATTCAGTAAAAGCAGGTTCTGAAAAAACATCAGAAACACCAATAACTCTTTTCTTAAATCTTTTGATGATTTTATTAGGAGTATAACCATTTTCTTCTTTGTTATATAAATCAGGTTCTTCAACTTCATCCCAATCTCTACATGAATAACCAGCACCAGCTATACCAGCACCAAGCATTGAATACCAAAATAATTTAGACATTCTTTCTTTCTTTTTATCTAAGGATGATTTAACATTATTTCTTCTTTTTTTAGTTCTAGTAAATTCATCATGATGTTCATCATCAGGTTTATCAGTTTCTGAAGATTTTTGTTGTTGTTGTTGTTGTTGTTGTTCATTTGATTTATTATTTGATTCATCAACATCCATACCAGCTTTAGCTAACAAATCATCATTTAAAATGGATTGATATTGTTTGTTATCTTTATCATTTTTAGAAGTAGCATAAAAACGATTATTTTGATTTAAAAATAAATTTCTTCTTAAATTATTAGGTATAGTTGTTGTTGCAGTTAATTTCAAAGTATTAGAAGCAATAGGAAGAGCAGAAGTCTTTGCTAGAGAGCTACCAGATCTTAGAAAGACGTTTAACATTGCTAGTGATAATATGTACAGAGTTGTTTATGGGTTTAAAGTAGTAGGACTAGGATAAACTTGCCCCTTTCTTCTTCAACTTTTCATCATCCAATTATCATCGGACCTCTTTCAATTTTCAATTTCTCGAAAATTTTTATTTCGTTTTATTTTACTGGGAAATTGAATTTTTAAAGTCGAAGATTTAACATTACATTAAATGGATTAGTATAATTACAAGGTTACTAGTAAAATAATATTAAAGATGTATCAGACTATAGGTCATCATCATTTCATGGATCAATACCACCAAAGGGGCAGACCTCTAACGACGATGGTTTTAAAGCTGAAGATTAACTGATCTTGAAAGTACCGGCAGACAGCAAACAGAGACAGGCAACGTCGAAGTATCAAGTACCTCTAAGGGGTCTATCGTTGTGTCTCCACTGTTAACCGGTCCAACTTTCTGTGTTATTTAAGAAAATTCATAAAAGAAAAGGAGTGTTGAAAAGTTTTGTAAAAATAGGAAATTGAAATTTTTAATAGAAACGGAAAAGGCTGTGGCGGTGCTGGTCACGTGTGTGGCGCGGGAATGCGGTTTTCTGAAACAACACGTGACTGCAAACATGTGCGCTATATCACGTGCGCTCTTCCAAATTTTTAAGTGAACAGATACAGATTAAAAACAGAAGAAGGCCAATTTGATGTTTCTGTTCTTGAATCCACTGCTATTTACAACCAAAAAGCATGTCAAACCTTCAGGATCAACTTAAAAACTTTAGAAAGTCTCTAAAAGCTTCATCTGCAGCTTTAGCAGCTACTCAAAAACAACAAAAACTAAGACCAGGTACACCTTCAACTTCACCATCTAAAAGACCTGCTTCATCTCAAGATGATTCTGATAATTCATTAAATTCAAAACGTTCAAAAATAGCATCTCCAATACCTTCTTCATCTGCTGCTAGTAATATAAGTGAAATTACAACTACTAGTACAGCTTCTGCTCATGATTTATCTTTAAGATTAGTTAGAGCAACTGATTTTATTAAAGAGTGTGATAGACCTGTTACACTTGATGAATTAGCAATGCATATGAGAATACCCATTGATTCTAAATTATTAAATTTAATTGCTAATTTAGATAGATATAAATATGATCCAATTAAAAAAACATTAGAATATTTATCTTTACATAATATTAAAACTGGTAATGATTTATTAAAAGTTTTAGAAAATCAACAAACTTTTGAAGGTTTATCAGTTAAAAAATTAAAAGATGGTTGGAATGGTTGTATTGATACAATTGCTAAATTAGAAAAAGAAAATAAAATTATAGTTCATAAAACTAAAAAAGAAAATGCTCCAAGACATATTTGGATTAATTATGGTAATTTAAAAGTTGGTAATGTTGTTAATGAAGAATTTTATGAACTGTGGAATAAAGTGAAAGTTCCCAAAACTGCTGAAGATTTAACTCAAATTTTAATTACAAATGGGTTAAAACCAACTAATGTTGATCCAGATTCAATTAAAAATAAAAAAGTTGCTCCTGTTCAAGAAAGAAAACAAAAGAAACCTAGAAGAGGTAAAATTACTAATATTCATATGAAAGGTATACTGAAGGATTATTCTGTGTAAGAGAAATAAAGGTATTCTTTCTGATTTGTTGATTCTCATATGATTTCTACTCTCTTTGTTCTACTATTCAATATTTATACATTCGGTTATCTATGTTTTTTTTTTTCACTTTTTTTGTATATTATTAAAAACTTAAAAAAAAATATTACGTTTTTCTATATATTAATAATAATAATAAATTACTTTTAAAAAAATTAGTGGATAATTAATAATCATAAAAAAAACAAAAAAATATGCTAAAACAATAATACTGTACACCAAACACATTCAATTATCTAATCTAATCTTTATGTTTCTTTTCCTTTTTATGCTTCTTTTCCTTCTTATCCTTCTTATGTTTCTTTTCTTTCTTCTTCTCAGGACTGTTTTGTTCAGATGAAATTAATTCATCAACTGAAAGATCTTCCAATTTTCTCTTTTTCGAACTAATACTTGTTTTTTCAGCTTCTTTATAATCTTTAATATAATAACCAGTTGGGAAATGTCTCATTCTTAAACCTTCAACTTTTGGAACATCTTTTCTTTGTATCACAACTTTTGAATAATCAATTTCTGGAATTTTAACAGATTCAGAAATATTATAAAATCTTGAAAATTTTAAATGACTTTGATGTTTTAAAATATTAGTTCTTGAACCATCAGTAGTTAATAATGCATATTTACTTGATTCTTTATCTTCATTTGATGCTGCTGTTGTTGTTGTACCTGCTGATGAAGTGGTTATATCTTCATCTAATTTATATGTTTTATCATCAATTGTAAATTTTGTTGATTCATTTATATTTGTATCAACTGGTAAATTTTTTAGATGTTTGATTTTAAAATCAGATGGAAATTTAATTAACCAAAGTTCTTTCTTTGATGAAGTTGATAAATTTTTATTTGATAATTGTTTTATTGATTTTAAATTAGAAACTAAATTATAATGTCTTGGTGCTTCAAATTTATGATCTTGTTCATCTTCGGATGATGAAACTTCTAAATCAGAATCGTCTATTCTTTCACTAGATATGAATTTTTTAGTAGCTGCCATAATTTGGTTTTGATTTAAATTGAAATAATCAGTTTGTAATCTAATTTTTCAAATAATCAGTTGTAAAAAAAAAATTAAAAAAAATAAAAATTTGGGGTCGTGCGAAACTCGCATTCTCGCCGGTGCACAGCCGTCTTTTGAGCAGACATCAACAGAGTGAACAGAGTGAACACCTTTAATTCATTCCTTGTTCTTTCTCCAATTCAAGTCGCCAATCATTTCTTATGTCAATTGTGTAACCCATGAACCAACCAGACAGTATCGCACTTAAGCTAGCCGTTCTCCAATTGAAATCTGCTTTTGAAACCATCATTAAAACCACTCCTGATTTTAATCCAAATGATAACAACAATTCTCAACAATATGATTCAATAACTAGATATTGTATTGGATTAAAACAAAGATATTTAAGCAATCAATCAACATTGGATGATTTTTTACAATTGAATAGTATTGGCTTTATGCAAGATGGTGTAGATTCAACTAATTTCACTTCTTCTTCTTCTGGTCCATCTCATGTTGAACCTTATGATCCTAAACCTATATTTCCACCTCTACCAACTCAATCGTCATCATCATCTTCTTTTATGTTTACCAATAATCTTAATAATTTGCAACATCCATTAACTTTTACCCCTTATCGCTCTATCGTTAGTCCTTCTCCACCTCCACTGGTTCAGCAACAGAAACAACAACAACAACAACAACAACAACAATCATTGCTTCCAAATTCATCAGTTGATACATCATCATCATCTGTCCCAGTTCCACCAAATTTTAGTTTAGCTTTAACTAATACAAATACATCACCAAATAATACATTTGCTCTGTTAGACCCAAATTCTGCTCAAAGAGGTATAACACCAGCATCAGAAACAGCAGAAATTAGACATTCATTAAATGCATTATCCTTAGATCCATCAGTGACGGATTCATTACAATTCAGAAATGTTAAAATGGACTTGAATCAATCATTAAATCCTAATTATTCTGCAGATTATAGATTTGAAGATAAGATCAATCAAAATGATCCATTTGTATGTCATTTATTTATAGGAGGAGTTAGTTTATCTTCAGGATTTGCTAAAACTAAAAAAGATGCAGAAACAGTAGCTGCTTATTCAGCTTCTTCAAATAAACAATTATTACAATTTTTAAAATCTAATTGTGTTCCAACATGGATTGAAAAATATCAAGTTCATGGTTTATCATTATCTGAAAGACAAAGATACTTACCAATCAATTCAAATAACAATAATATTAATTTTGATTCAATTAATATAACAATTGATTATGCTGTTAAGTCAGGTGATATAGATACGGGAGCAAAACAAAAATTATATGCTTATTATGATTCGAAATTTGGTTTACGACCTGAATATGATTTTGAAACTTTATTATCTGGTGGATTTTTAAGTAAAGTTTCTGTTCATGGGAATATTAGAGGTTATGGAATTGGACAAAATAAAAAAGATGCAAGTGCTAGAGCTGCTATGTGTGCTATTCAATATGATCCTGGAATTTAGCTCTTTTTAATTTAAATTTTTTGATTTCTTTTCATTTATTTATTTTTCAATTATTTTTTGTTTTGTTTTACTTTTGATTTTTGAATTGTGTATGATTTATATTATTTTCTTGATTAATAATTATTCAAATTGGTATTTCTCTACTATTTTATATTCTTTTTCTGAGTTTTGGTTTTGGTTTTGGTGTATTTTTTTTTTTATTTTTTTTTTTTTACAGAATTTTAAATTAATTATTGTACTTTTTGTTTGAGTATAATAATATTAATCGTAATATTTAAAAGTCTAATAAAATTTTTGTATTAAAGAATATAATAATATGAATTGAAATAAAAACAGAAAAGAAAAAACAAATAATATGATTTATAACATGATGACCACAGTAACAATAAAAGAGAAAAGAAAATAAAGTGAAAGAATATGTATAGATACAACAGAAAAAAAATAAAAAGAAAGGTCTTCTAGTAATAATGTAAACTTAATAATCTCCACTATTAAACATTGAAATTTCAACAGCAGCTTTAACATCTACCAAATCTAAACTTTCCATACCATCAGTTATCTTACCACCATTTTTTAATTTAGCATTTAAAGCTCTTGCTATTTCAGAAGATTTTAAATAAGCACTTTCATCACCAGTAACATATTCACCAGTGAAAACACCAACTTCAAATGCATCAATCTTAGGTTGTTCTTTATTAGTTAAGATTTGTGATTGAATTGTATCATCTCTTGAAACAACTGGAGTTAAAGCTAATTCAAGTTCAGTTTCTTTAATTTGAATATCTGCTTTACAACATTCAACTAAATCTTCTAATTTTTGATAGAAAACTTTATCTGCATCAATTAATTTAGCAATTTCATCTTCATTTTTACCATAACCAACTAATTCTTTATTATCAGCTAAATCAATACCATAAACATGATTATGTCTAATAACTGGAGCACATGAAGCAAAATAAACTCTTCTAGCACCAGCTTCTCTAGCCATATTAACAATTTCTTTAGATGTAGTACCTCTAACAATTGAATCATCAACTAATAAAACTGATTTACCATAAAATTCAGATGCCATCGCATTTAATTTTCTTCTAACTGATGATTGTCTTTGTTTTTGATCAGGCATAATAAAAGTTCTACCAACATATCTATTTTTAATAAAACCTTCTCTATATGGAATATTCAGACTCACAGCACATTCTAAAGCTGAATGCCTTGATGTATCAGGAACTGGAATAACAACATCAACTTCATTTAAAACATCTTTACCAGCAAGTTTAAATGATGATTTAATATTTTCAGCTAATTTCACACCCATTTCTAATCTTGATCTATAAACACTAATACCATCTAAAACAGAATCTGGTCTTGCAAAATAAACGTATTCGAAAATATCAGGTGTATAAGATTTCATTGGAGAAACTTGTTTAAATTCAGGTTGCATTGTTGATTTTGGTATTATAACAGCTTCACCAGGTAATATATCTCTATAAACTTGATAACCATGTGCTTTCAAAACAACAGATTCAGAAGCTAACATATAATCTTTAGAACCATCAGTTTTTAATCTTTCACCAATTAATAAAGGTCTAATACCATGTGGATCTCTAAAACCAATTATACCATAACCAGCTAACATTGCAACACAAGCATAACCACCTCTAACTTTTTCAAAAACACCAGATAAAGCTTTAAAAATATCATTATTATTAACTCTTGATTTATCATAAGTTGCTAATTCAGCACCAAATAAATTTAATAATAATTCAGAATCAGAATCAGTGTTAATATGTCTATGAACAACTTCATCCATATATTTTTTTAATTCATCACCATTAGTTAAATTACCATTATGAGCTAAAGAAATACCATATGGAGAATTAACATAAAAAGGTTGAGCTTCAGAAGTTGCAGAAGAACCAGCAGTTGGATATCTTAAATGAGCAATACCCATATTACCAACTAAACCTAACATTCTTTGTTGAGTGAAAACATCTCTAGCCATACCATTACCTTTACATTGATAAAATCTACCACCTCTACCACAAGTAACTATACCTGCAGCATCTTGACCTCTATGTTGTAAAAACAGTGAACCATCGAATAATTCACCTGCACAGTTAACATTTGAATCAGAACAAATTAAACCTAGAATACCACACATTTTGTTTTTTTTTCTTCTTTATTGAATTAAATAATTTAAGCAGATGAATACTTTAATTTAATATTTGAAATATATGTTTGTTGAAACAATTAATCTATTTTTCAAAAGGTAAATAAAAAAAAAATTGATTTATATTTCTTTTTCTTTTTGATTTAGTTTTAGTTTTCTTTTAATAAATTTATACTTAAATTAAATGAATTAAAATGTAGAATTAATATATTGACAAATGCAAAACTTTACAATATAAAAATGAAGCTTTAAAAAACTACAACTACTTAAGAAGCTTGTAAAAGAAGAGTTTTTCAGAATGAAAAGTAGTAGTTAAGACCGACACTTGAATTTTTTTTGATTTTATAATGCTCGGATATCTAATTAGATGTCGGGCTGTGCAAATTTATCTGAGATTATCTGACTCTGTTTACATATATGTATTAGCATGGGCCACTGAACAGCCAAATGGGGAGAAAGTGTAGTGGTTTTGGTGGTTAACAAGCTGTATAAGTGACATTAGGGTGATATTGAATCATTTGCTTTATAATTGAAGTGTAGTTTATGGAAAAAAGTGTGGTAAAATCAATAAATTGTAGTAATAATTGAATCGTTGACTCCTGCTTCCGCTATAAAAAAGATAAAAAAGGGGTTGATTTGATTTTTATTTTCTGCTCAACTACTTAACAAATTAACCGCTGGAAGACAGACATGTGACAGCACTGACAGGAGAAAGATTTAAACCGTAGTTTCAATTTAAAAGCAATTTAGGTTAATTTTAAAAAAATTTTGATAAAAACAAAACTTTTAACTTGAAACACATTGAAAATTCAACTCAATTCTTAACGCCAGATTCAGCTCAAAAATAAGCAATATTTAATTGAATTATTCAGAGAAGTCTCCGGCGGGACTCGAACCCGCAACCATATACCTCCGGAAGATAACGTGCTAACCAATTGCACCACGGAGGCTAATCCAGAGACTTCAAGGGGGCATTTTCGGACTTATCTCTTTCTTTCGCTTACGTAACCGCTTACGTAATTTTAAAAATACAACGCAAGTTTTTATTTATTCAATAGTAGAGCACAGTTTAGTTTATTTTTTATTATCACAATTTGTTTTTTATTCCATTTGATTTTTCATTTTTGTTTTATTCCATTTGATTTTCCTAGTATTAATATTTAAAAAAAAAAAAAAAAAAAAAAAAA
>JAJLSG010000282.1:0-60892 GCA_030567495.1 Ambrosiozyma neoplatypodis | reverse complement strand
GCTGGAGTTGAGGTGATTGAATCAGCAGAAGGAGTGACTGGAGTAGTAATAATATCAGAAGGACATTCACAAGAAGTATCAGTACAAGTGTAGGTAACAGTTGTAGCTTTACAAACATCTTCAGTACAAACAGTGGTAACAGTTGTAGTGACTTCACCAGATGACGCAGCTGGAGTTGAGGTGATTGAATCAGCAGAAGAAGTGGCTGGAGCTGGAGTAGTAATAATATCAGAAGGACATGCACAACTAGTATCAGTACAAGTATAAGTGATAGTTGTAGCTTTACAAACATCTTTAGTACAAACAGTAGTAACAGTTGTAGTGACTTCACCAGATGACGCAGCTGGAGTTGAGGTGATTGAATCAGCAGAAGAAGTGATAATACTTGATTCGTATGGTAAAACTGAGGTGGATATTATGTTGGAAGATAAATCTGATGCAGCTTCACTAGATGAACTTTCTGCTGATGATGGGATAATATCGGAGTTGGATGTAGTTTCTGGATTAGGAACTGAAGATGAAACATATGATGATTCGGAGCTTGAAACAGTTGAAGTAGAAGATATAGAACCAGAGGAAAGTACAATAGAACTAGATGATTTGGTAGTACTAGGGGATGGAATGTATGATGAAGTTATAGTGGATGTAACTAATGAACTTGATGAGAAACTACTTGATAACTTTGGTTTAAAAGAACTGGTTGCAGAAGAAGAAGATGCAGGACTAGATGAACTAGATGAAATGGAAGAGCTGGACGAAACAACAGAGCTTGATAAAACACTTGAACTAGATGAAGCTTTACTTGATGGAACAATATAGCTGGATGAAGCGATTGAACTAGAGGAAACAACAGAACTAGATGATGATGATGAAGAAACAACTGAACTTGATGATGAAGGTGAGACAACAGAACTAGAAGATGACGTAGTTGATGATGGTTTAATGATGATTAGAGAGCTAGAACTTGATGATGAGGATGAGATAACAGAACTAGATGAGACAACAGAACTTGAAGATGATGTAGTTGATGATGGTTTAATGATGATTAGAGAGCTAGAACTTGATGATGAGGATGAGATAACAGAACTAGATGTGACAACAGAACTTGAAGATGATGAAGGTGTAAATGAACTAGATAGAGCAAGAGGATCTGGCGAACTGACGGAGCTTGATGAAACAATGGAACTAGAGGAAACAACTGAACTTGATGATGAGGAAGAGGAAGAAACAACTGAACTTGATGATGAGGAAGAGGAAGAAACAACTGAACTTGAAGGTGACGATGAGACAACAGAGCTAGACGAAACAACTGAACTTGACGATGAAACAACAGAGCTAGAAGAAACGGCAGAACTAGAAGAAGGTATATAAGAACTGGATGGCACAATAGAACTAGATGAGACAACAGAGCTAGATGAAACAACTGAACTTGATGAAGAAGAAGAAACAACTGAACTTGACGATGAAACAACAGAGCTAGAAGAAACGGCAGAACTAGAAGAAGGTATATAAGAACTGGATGGCACAATAGAACTAGATGAGACAACGGAGCTAGATGAAACAACTGAACTTGATGAAGAAGAAGAAACAACTGAACTTGATGATGAAACAACAGAGCTAGAGGAAACGGCAGAGCTAGATGAAACAACAGAACTTGATGATGAAGAAGGAACAGCAGAACTAGATGAAGAAGGAACAGCAGAACTAGATGAAGATTGGATGGAACTTGAAGAAGGAATTGATGAAGTAAGAGATGGAGCTGCAGAAGAAGAAGTATATGATGATAAAGTTGTACTAACAGTAGTTGAAGTACAATGATCTTCTAAATCATCAGATATAACTTGATAAACTGAATCAGAAAAATCAACTTCATTACCATCAGGATCAGTAACTGTAAATTGTAAAATTGCACCTTTTTTGATATTAATATAAACAACTCTCATTGGATAATAATAACCAGATTCTAAATAAACAGTAGCAGAACTTGAAGTTTTATCTTTTCCAAATGGCTTTTCAACATATAAAATACTTGAATCTTCACTATTTTCAGGGAAAACAGAAGGATCACAACAATCAAAAGCAGAATCACCTAACCAAACCATAGCAGAATCATCAATTTGTTCCAAATTGAAAGTATATAAACCAGATGTAGTAGCTAAAAAAAAAAAAAATTAGTTAGTATTCAAATTTAAAATGAGATAAAATCAATTGTAAATAAATCAAAAATACATACGTTTAAAATAACCAGTAAGTTCTAAAGTAAAATTACTAATAGTAATTGGAACACCATAAATTTCACCACTTGTGGTTTCATCTTGTTGATTTGGATCAGAGGAACTGAAATCAGGGCTAACAATTGTAGTTGTAACACCTGTAGCAGATCCTTGAGTATATGCAGAACCAAAGAAAGCAGGGTCTGAAAAATCAGTGTTATCACCGTATTCATATTCAAAGAATCTAGCTTTGAAACCTGGACTATAACTAACATCTTGAAAATTACAACCAATACTATCATCTCTTGTATCATCAGATGCAGCTGTAGTTGCTGAATTAACAGTTGATGAAAACTGAGCTAACATAGCTGTGAATACAATTGCCAATCTTGAAGAAATCATATTTGAAGAAAATTTTTATTTAATTGTATTTGTTGATTATTAAAATCTTCATTAAAACTGGTATAGAAGTTATCCACCGAATAAAGTGGATTTACTGAACATTATATATCAACTGGCTTGATTGCTTCTGAGCCAGGAGGAAACCAACATTTACCAGGCATATTATAAAGGGGTTCACGATCATGTTGTATAATGTTGTATAGGAGTACACGTATAAGGAGCAACGTCCAGAGAAAGTAGGAAAAGAAAGAAATTAATTAGGTTTAAATATCAAAGTCAAAACTGAAAAGAAAACATGTAGACGATTATCCGCCAATCAGAAGCGCTGGTTGGGCGTTGCACGTGACGAGATCTAGAGATCTCTCCTTGCAATTGCTCTTTGTGTTGCTGGTTGTATTAATCTTGATGATTGAAACCATCTTCTTAACCCTTTTAATTTGATTGGGCCAACTAGCTACCAGAATCTCCCAATTACTGCAATAATGGCTATGCAATATGAATGATATCATTAATTTTAATTTTGAAAAGAATCAAAATTTGCTCAATATAGAAGTTATAAACTTATATATAGTTGAATTTGTTGAATTTGTTGGTTTCTTTACAATATACTATAAGCTATGATCAGTATCACATTTGTTCTGCTTACTATCATTATTTAATTAAATTAAATAGTATCCCCTTATTGTGAATTATATAGGAAATTGATGTTTAATATGGCAAATACATAGTTTAAAATTGAAAATTTGAAAATTTTGAAAGTGTTAATTTTAATTAAATTTATCACGTTAATATATTGCTATATAAAAAATTAAAGGTTTTCATCAAATTAATTGATGGTTTTTCATCTATATTTAGATGCCTGATTATTACATTTATGATTTATATCCTATAACCGATTTCTTATAATTTAATTATACTTAATTAATTGTTATAATTTCGGTACTTCTACATGCATGTAAAACAAATTTTAATCATATATATACTAGCTATAGCTAGCTAGCTCGAGTAATTATATATAAATTAACCATTTTATTGAATTAATTATATGTTAATGAAACTTAGTATATATGTACTTGTATATATATTAATTCAAAATAACATAAATACATGTAACTGATCCATGAATGATCCATGATATAATTAATTTAAGTATATGATAAAAAAAATTTAGTTGAATTAACTATATATATATCTTTTTATTTGAATCTATATAGCTATTTAATTTAACTTTCTGGATTTGCATTTTAAATTTATATTGATCGATCGATATATATCGAATTAATTAACTTATAACATATGTTGTATATTTCATCTTAATTATATTTGAAGTTATATTAAGGTTGAGTAAATGACGTATACTTTTATTCAAGAGAGGATGTATAATTTTTTAATTATTCAAGAGAGGATGTATATATATATTCAAATTTGTTATATATACATGTAAAAAAAAAATCAATTGTTGAATTTTGAAAGTCAAACTATATATATATGAGGAAAATAAATTAATTAAATTAAATTTGTTTATTTTGGAATAGATTTCAAAACGGTTAAATTATTACCAATAACGAAACCATAAGCAAATATAGTAGCAACTGAGATTAAATTAACTAGTAATGATAAACCATGATATTTTCCAAATTGTTTACTTAAAGCCTTATATTCATCATCATTAGCTTTAGCAGCTTCGTCATCACCACCATATTTAGAATCCGAGATGGCCAATCTTTGTTTCTTGATATTTTGACAAACTGGTAATAACCAGAATAAATCTAACAATCCACCAACTGAAGAAACCCCTAGTAGACCTAAACCTAAAGTTGGAATAGTATATGGCGCAGTTAAACCAACAGCAATTGGACCTAAAGCTTGAGTTAAGAAATGAATTGGGAATAATTGTCCTTGTAAAGCACCAAATTGTCTTAATGGTAAGATACCAAATGCTCTAACTGAAGAAACATAAGAATGGAAACTAGTTGAACCAAATGTATAACCATAAGCTAAGATATGAGAAGAAAGTAATAAGGCAGACATTTTGAAATTTGATTATATTGAATTAATTTGTGAGTTAGAATAAATATATGAACTGAATGTGATAAGAGGTATTTGATTGAACTGGAATCTTATTGGACAACGTGAAGTTAATTGTGTAATTTATCAATCGATATGGTACCTGTAACCTGTAACCTGAATGATCTTTTTTAGATTTTGAGAAAGTCGATCGACGCGTCGGCATTTGCTATTAATCCGAGATCAAAGTGAGTTAGTCCGGGACTCTGATTCTCTCGGACGGCTCAACCAGTTCAATAAACGAGAACAGTTAAACATAGATTTAGAGGAACACAAAGGCAACTAATTCTTCTTCTTCCAATTTACACCAAAGCAACTACCGATGTCTGATTTACAGGATATGAAGTTAAGCAATAAGTCACTTGCTGCGATCCTCCAAGCAGAAATGGATGAATTATTTTCACAGTTGATGGGACTTGCTAAAGAAGCTATCAGAAAACCATCTTTGCAAATTGATTTAACTGATCTTAATTTAAAGACAATAGAGCTCGTTCAAATTAAAGATAGGATTACCAGCTTGTTAAGTGATTGGAATAGAAATTGCGAGTATGATGTTGAACAGTTATTACAGTTGGTTGTTATTTCAATGTCATTACCATTGGATATGTACAGATTTCTTCTAAAAACTAAAGATGAACCAAAATATACTCATTTTTCTCCAAATGACGAATTTATTACAGAAAATGATCGTAGTAGATTGTTATCTGCTGTGATAGATGAAAATCATGAAGCTCTTGCCTCTGCTGTTACAGAAAAGAAAAGCCATGAATATGATCAGTATATATTTCTCCCACACCAAGCTCCAGGACCTGATTACTGTCCCACAAACTCTGGTGGTACTGACAATGCGTTCACTAGATCATTAAGCAAAGATTTAAAATTCAATTTAATTGATGATTCATTTACAATGGGACCTGAATTGGCAGTTCATTATTTCAGTACTGTTCGTTTACTTACTGGTGATACTTTCGCTGACGGTGAGATTATACCTAAATTACCATTTAGTTTTGTTAAGATTAAAGCTGCAATTTTAAGATGTTTAAATACTATAGATCCAGACATAATAACTATAGATCCAATTAAGCAATCTGAACTAATGATACAGGGCCATATCGACTCAATCTCCAATAGTGTTCTCAGTTTCCTTGCTCCAGTAATTTCTGTGACTTCTCAGAAGCACTACTTGTCTATTTTATTGAATGATACATCTTTCAAAGAATCTGTAAAGAAAGTTCAACCAGATTTATTAATTGTTGATGAATTTGGTACACCAATTCTTCCTGTGGAAGTCAAGAAGCCTTATGTTGATACAATACCAAGTATCATACAAAGAAATACTCAAGAAGGCTTAGATGATGAATCCAAACATCCTGTGGGATATTCCACCGCTCATGAAATCTTGTCTGGGGTATTAGCTCACAGCTTCAGGTATCTAACTAAGACCACAGCTTTAACCGATTTAAGAACTTTTGCTGGGTATTGGTTTGATTTACCGCAGAATTCTAAACTGGTTGATTTCAGAACAGCTTCAACTACATATGACTCAAGTGTTCTCTCATTTAGAAATCTATATGCCTATTTGATTTATCAAAGGTTTTTATTGATGAGTTCATTTGAGGGGGATCATTTTAGAAGAGATGATTCAATCCATAGTTGGTTTAAAGTTTTATTGAAAGAAGAATTACTCAAGAATGTGAAAGAAGGAGAAACTAGAACAATGGGAGAAACTTATGATGATAATTCTGATTCTGATTCTGATGAACCTGGTAGTGATAAAAATAGAAATGATTTCATGAAATCACAAATTCAAGATTTTAATAATTCCTTTAAAAATATTGAGATGACAGAGCAAGAAAGAAAAGAACTTGAAGAAAAGGAAAAGAAGTCTGAAGAACATACTTATTTTAAGAATACTGGTCATATCATTCCATCCAATTTATCTAGCAATTATGCAATCATAATTGGTAACTTTAATCATTTAAGTTTTAAAAGCATCAGAAATAACAAAAACTATATCTATCCAACTTATCTTTTTCAAATTTCTACTACAGACTATCAAAACATATTTAAACCAAACTATACTTTCAATATTGGAGATAAAGTTATCTTAGAAGTTCTTAATTTTGATTATTTGAGAGAATGTTTTAATCCTAACCAATCGTTTTACGAAGAAGAAGAATTTGTTGAGTTTAAAAATGCATCAATCAAAAACTTTTACAATAAGATTTTCACAACTTACAAAGTCATGGAATTTAACAAAAGAAACCCTGATAATAAGATAAACCACTCTAAGCTGTTACAATTTGGGTCCTGTTGTATTGGCACCGATGAACATATGTTTCAAATTAATGGCAGATTTATTGCTTCTTTATATGAAGACTTTTCAAGAAAGCCAGAAAGTCCAAGAGAATTTCAGCAAAGTAAAGATCAAGTTCATTTGTTGGCTGAAGCTGGTATTCGTCACAATAAACTTCGTGCTAAAAATATTTTTGTTAGAGGAAATGGTAACACTGTCATTACTAATTATAATGATGTTACCGTTTTCGATAACCCAATTTCACCTGATAGTATGTTACGTCAACTTGAATTAATTTTTCCTCATCATGAACCACTTCTTACTCGTATTGATCCAAATATCATAAGAAATTAATTTAAGTCATATATTATATGTGTTGCAATCTTAAATAATTAAATGCAAGTTAGTTTTTCTTTTTCTTTTTGGTTTTAATTGTTGCTTTTTCAATATAGTTGAATTGTTTTTGTTTGTTTGTTTGTTTGTTTGTTTTTATGTTTTTGTGTTTTTAATGTGTTTATATATAGATTAGATAGCTGGTGCATATTTTCGTTTATTAGATCGTGTTTGATCATTATATTATTCTTAATTCTTAATTATTATTAATTTCATTAAATTCTTCTTTTTTTTTCTTTTCTTTAACATACTTTATATTATTTCATTTTTAAATTTTGCTAAATTTTTACACTTAATTATAATACATATATTTGAATATTTGAATATCAAAGTTTTATTTCATAATATTTTTTGTTCTCGTATAAGTTAAAAGAATAATTCTCTACTATATTAAAGACTCCCGGAGATAATTCTCGGAGATAAGTTCCGATAAGAATCGATATCACGCAAAACAAACAACAAACTCCTTTAAGTTATCCATGATACCCAACTAAATCAACAAAATCACAGTAGTTTTATCATACCAACAATGAAAATGTTTTCTCCATTATCACTATCATATTATAATTAATTATTCATTAGCAGCTTTAATATCAGAATATGGCGTAAACAGCACAAAAAATTGTTCACTTAATTCATTTTAGTTTACCATAAAAGTTTCCTGTTTTGATAGAGTATAAAAATACAATTATCTTCACAATATATATCAGTAATGATTCTTCTTACATTAAATAATAAAAATCAAATAAATGTTTACTCCTATATCACTTGTCAAAATCATACTTCAATCTTTACCAAATGAAGTTCAACAAAGTATATTACTTAAAAGTATAAGTCGTCTTGATTTAGTTTTTGAAGCTGAAAGTACAAATGATATCAATCAATCATTATATGACATAATGAATTTTTGTTCACCTTATCTTTCTTTTGATATTTCATATGTGGACGGTAAAACTCTTAGAATTAGTTCAAAATATACTACAATATCAAAATCAATTAGAATTGATCAAATTTATAAATATTTGATTTTTTTATCATATGCTAAAATAAGAAGATTAACTACAGATATACATATTGTTAATGATCGGAATGATGTATATTTGAATTATTTACTTGGTCATGTTAAATCAATTTTTTTAAATGGGTTTGATGATATTAAACTTTCTAATTGTTGGTTAAATAAAGTTGAAATTTTAAATTTAGTTACATCAGTTCATTTATTAAAATTTCTTGAAATGTCAAAACATTTCACAAATTTAAAAGAATTAACTTGTTCATTGCCACCTAATTTTATGGATTTTAATAAATTAATTGAATGTGCTAACAGTATTAAAACTGTTAATTTAAGTATTGATGGATCTAAAATGAGTTTTATTAATAATGGATTTTTAAGATTTTTAGAAAGTCCAAGTGTTAATATATACTTTGAATCATTGGGCCCTTGTTATTTGAATATGTATCCAATTACAAAACAACCTAAAATTGGAACTTTAATGATATCAGATATGCAAGATTTAAATTCAACCAAACATTTCAAAACACAAAAAGTTTTAATACTATTAGATGACTTAGCATTTTCAAGTTTACATTTTGATACTATTGATTCTATTGAATTTTACACAACTACAGTTGTTAAAACTGATTTTAGTCTAATGAATAATTTATCAGTTGCTATATTTAATTCAGCTATTTTAATCGATTTATTTTCACTTCAAACGTTACCAAATACACTTGAAAGATTAGTATTATCACCAAATTTAATAATTGAAGATTTTGAAATTGATGAAATTTATTTACCATCAAGTTTGAAAAGGTTAGATATAGGCAACACAAAACACATTACCAAAAGATTTAATTTAACTAGATGCGATCAATTAAGCTCAATTCATTTAAGAGGTGATTTTGATACTGTTTCAGAGGATGATATTTTTTGGAGAACAATGAGTTGTAAAGCAATCAAACTAACAATATATTCACAAGAAAGATATAATAACATAAATGATGCCAAATCATTCGGTTTATCAATTCCAAGTTCTTCAACATGTTTTGAATTAATAATCAATTCAAGAACAAAATATCTAATTTGTATAAATTCAAATGAATTGAATGAATCAATGTATCATCAATTTTCAAGAACTACAAAATTACCAATTTTAAAAATTAATAATGTTCATAGATCAAATACACATATTTTCTGTCGTGGTGTTCATAATTATGCTTTTAAAATATCTTATATTCATGAAAATGATGTTGCGATAGATGGATTAATTCAGCATATTTTGGGAAGTATTCCTAGATCATTACATTGTTTGGATTTTGCTTTACTTGATTATAAATCTGATGTTGCTTTGCTTGCTGGTATTTATGAAAATAGATAAGTTCAAGCAGTTTTCTTTTTAATTTGAGATCTGAATCTCCAGATCATTAAGATTTTTTTTTTTTTTTTGGTTTTGTAATTAACTAAGTAATACAATTAATTAATCAAGTTTTTTTCTTTACTTTTAGTAATTTTTTTATAACGTAAATGTAAAATATAATATTAAGCTAAATAATCGAAGAATTATACAAAAAATATAGTAAAAGATAAAAATAAAATTAAGAACAAAAATAATATAACCAGAAATGCAAATAGAACGAGCGACAGTAGTAGGAAAACATAAGTAGAAGAAGGAAAAATAAGATGAAACAATTAAGTTAAATGCAGATAAATATGAGAACCAATAATGGTAGCAGTAGTAGTTAGTAACTTTTTATTAAAATGCTAAAGATGATGAACATTAAAGGAGGCTTGCACTAAGACACATACTTTGAGCCATGGTTTCCAAAATGTAAAAATAATGAGAATTAATGATGGGATGAAGAGGTTGTAAAGGAGATGAACTAGTCAAACTCACTTCATAATGCATTGATTTATTATGCAGATTTATGCTATAGTTTAGATTGAGAATTGCAATAAGTAGACAGACATTTTGCTTTATGATAATTTATAGTAACAAGATTGTGAATGAAAACAAAACAAGAAAGAAAAATGGAATAAGATAACAATTAACTCAAAGAAAATCAATCACTATCAGATTCAGTTTCAACTTTAGTTTCTTTAGTAGTTTTAGTAACCACCACAGTTTCACCAGGTTGCACTTGAACAGATTTAGCAATTGGAACAGGAGCAGAATTAGTATATGTCATACTTCTTCTTCTATGTCTAACATAAATCAATAATGAAATCAGAGAAATTAATGAAAGTATACAACCAGCCCATAATAATCCCAGAAAAGTTGAGGAAACCTTAGCATCAATACCATAAGTATCAGAGACATTGTTAAAGTCATCTCTAATGTTCAAGAAAGCACCAGTAGCAGAAGCAGCAGCTAATAAAGCAAAGAAGAAACCAAAAGCTTCAGTAACAAAAACCCATGGCAGTAATTTTGGAAGAGAAGTGGCAACTAATAAGAAAGCAAAAGCAGCAATAAAAGTTAAGATAATTGAAATAATTGAAGTAACATAAACCATTCTTGAAACATTTTTAGCAGTAGTAACATAATTTTCAATACCTTCTGGTAAAGAAACATCATCAGTAGTAATATAAATATTATCAGAAGCTAATTGATCAACAATAAATTGAGGCAAATTGAAAGTGTAACAAGCTTTATTATCAGTACAAGTAGTCATATCAATTGAAGATCTAAAGTTACCATCATCATAAACAACATCAGAGCTACTACTGCTATCAGAGCTGCAGTAACCGTACATACCAAAGACATAGACATTACCTAAACCAATTGAAGAAGCTTCCAGAGTACCTAAAGATGGGATAACTTCAGAAACAACCATATCAGTAAAATCCAATTCAAGTTCATAAGATGATTCTAAAGAAGTTTGATGAGTTAATTGAGTTAAATTAGCAGCTAAACATAAGACAAATGCAAGTAAAATAAAAATCCAAACAGAGAATGCAGCAAACATTCTCCAAATCCAAGAAACAGGACCTTTCAGCGTATTCTTTGCACCATGGTAAGTTTTTGCACCATAGTCATCGATATATCCAAATGCTTTAGCCATTGTAAATTGTATTAAATGTAGTTGTAGTTGTGAGAGAAAGTGGGGAGTAAGATAGTTTAAAGTATCGAGTGATGATAGAATAAGAACATTTTGAGTGATTGAATTGATTTGAAAAAGATGGGAAATTCTGATTATTTATAAAGGATTCAGTTTTAAAAGAAACATGCTCTTGAAAGGTTGTAAAATGGTAAAATTGTGAAATCTTTCAAAAGTTGATCTAAAGATGGGAGCCGCAACTTCCTGTTTGGGATGGGGGACCAAACCAGCCAACGCTAGACGCCCATAATTCCTGTGAATTTTGTGTTATAGCTGAACAGAATTGGGTTGCTCAATTCACAGATACCCCTGTCAATTAGTTAAAGACTAAATTCACCAATGAATGAAGAGATAATATACAGAATTGCTAATTAAACAGGAGTTCACGCTGTACGAGAGCAATTCAAATTATTCAATTCAAAAATTCAAAACCCATCTCACTCAATTTCCAAGCTCTAACAGGGTCTGTTTTAATGCAGAAAGCCCCCGAGTTTCCGGATCCAACCTGTCAGAAAGTAGAGAAAAACTCGTACAGACCCACCAAAAACAACCCAAATCCGAGATATCTCCGCAGTTCAGTCCGAATTAAATACTGCCCCTGAATCATCAATTAGCGTGGAGCGCCACCTCCTCCACACGCCCTGATACCCCGTGGCTGATGCAATTTTTCACTGGGAAATTCATACAAGCCAGCCTCCCGGTTACATTCAACTTCACTCCTTTACCATTGATCCAGTATCATAATATAATTAATATTACAATTTCAGGTATTCAAGGGGGGCATGTCTGCATTGATTCCTATTTAAAGATACATGACCGGCGTCTGATGCCTGAATGACTTGATTGATCCCATTCAACTTGATTAAACACATGAAGGCTTGCAAACTTGATTACAATAAAATATATCACCTCAACTTACTTTTCAAGCTTTAATTTATAACTTTTGGTTGATCCAATTATATTGATAAGATAAATAACTGTTTTATTTTTAGTTCGTAAGTTCGTAACAGGGGTAATTAAGAGTAAAGTCATAGAGATTATCAACTATTTTTTAACTATCGATTTTGGTAATTCAGATCAACCAGCTATTCTCTATCTTATTACTACTTTATAACCCAAATCATATCCTTCGTAT
Organism: Ambrosiozyma neoplatypodis; assembly: GCA_030567495.1. Taxonomy (NCBI): domain Eukaryota; kingdom Fungi; phylum Ascomycota; class Pichiomycetes; order Pichiales; family Pichiaceae; genus Ambrosiozyma; species Ambrosiozyma neoplatypodis. Next base: position 48,291 of record JAJLSG010000282.1, on the reverse strand, counting down.
AACAATTTTCAGACTAATCATGTTTGGAATTATTTAAAAGTAAGCCAATCTCTATATATTTATACTCGGCATCAGCATAATTATATTAATTAACTTATAAATAAGTTGATTGTTCATATTAGCTTATGAGTTAGAATAAATACACAATAAAAAATAGCCTCTAAATGAAAGAGAATAAGGAAAAAAAATTAAAATCAAAAATTAATATAACGTAACAAAATTGTATAAAACTAAGAAAAAAACAAAGACAAATAAATGATAAATGATAAATATGGAAAAGAATTAAAATCAAGATAGAAAATAAGTTACACCAGCCATAAATCCAAATGATTCAATAACAGTTATTTAGTAGATAACCTAAAACTTAATCAAAAGTTAATGGCTACTTAGATGTGTGATTTAGGAATATAACCTAACTTTTCCATTCTAATCTTAACTGCATTTCTATGAGCATCTAATCCTTCAACTTCAGCCAAATCCATAACCGCTTTACCAATAGATTGTAAACCTCTTGGTGTAACAACTTGAGAAGTAATGAATTTTTGGAAAGTGGCAGTATTAACACCAGAATACATTCTTGAATATCCATATGTTGGTAAAGTATGATTTGTACCTGATGAATAATCACCACATGATTCAGGTGAATAAGCACCAACAAACACAGAGCCAGCATTATCAACTAAATCAACATATTTTTCAGCATTATCAATTTGTAAAATTAAATGTTCTGGAGCATATTTATTAGACATATCAAATGCTTCATCGTATGTATCAACTTCAATTGTAAATGAATGTGCAATACATTTTCTAACAATTTCAACTCTTGGTAATCTTAATGCTTGTTCATGAACTGCGTCATCAATCTTATCAATTTCTTCAGATGTCATACCAACAGTAATTAAAATAACTTGTGAATCAACACCATGTTCAGCTTGTGATAATAAATCAGATGCAACAAAATCTGGATCAGCATGTTTATCAGCAATAACTAAAACTTCTGATGGACCAGCTGGCATATCAATTGCACACATAGCATTTGAATCATTTGAAACTAACATCTTAGCAGCTGTAACAAATTGATTACCAGGTCCCATAATTTTATCAACTTTTGGAATAGATTCAGTACCATAAGCCATTGCAGCAACAGCTTGAGCACCACCTGCTAAAACAATACGTTTAGCACCAACTTTATGAGCAACGTAAACAACTTCAGGAGTTAATTTACCATCTTTACCCGGTGGTGAAGCAAAAATAATTTCTTTACAACCGGCAACTAAAGCAGGAACGGATAACATTAAAGAAGTGGAAGGTAAAACAGCAGTACCACCTGGAACATAACAACCAACTCTTTCAATTGGTCTAGCAAATCTTGAACAAACAACACCAGGACAAGTTTCAACATTTAAAGTTTCAGTTTGATTTTGTGCTTCATGGAAAATTCTAATATTTTCAAATGAAATATCAATTGCTCTCTTAATATCATCTGTAATTTGCATCATTTCTGGTGGATATGGAGCAGTTAAAACTGGTGATTCTAATTGAACTCTATCAAATTTAGCAGTTAATTCAATTAACGCTTTATCACCTTCTTCTTTAACTTTATTAACAATTGGTGTAACTAAATTCATAATATCAGCAGATTTTTGAATTGGTCTTTCTAAACATTTAGCAACAACTTCTTCTGGATCAGTTTTAGTATTAACTCTTTCCATGATAATTCTATCATTTGGACCAATAACTCTAGCAACTGGTTCTTCTTTCTTTGCTTTTTGTTCAGCTTCTTTTTTGTTTTCTTGTTCAATAAATTTAGGTTTAGCATCACCTTTTCTTCTAGTAACTTTCAAATGCTTGGTATCTAAATTCTTTTCAATATCAGCTAATGAAACACCATATTTAGCACATCTAGCTAAAGCAAAATAAAATAGATCGGCAGCTTCCCAAGCAATTTCTTCTTTTGTATCAGCTTCAGTTAATTCTTCAGCTTCTTCTTTAATTTTAGCATTTAATAATTTTTCATCATTGAATAATCTTTTAGTATATGAACCTTCAGGAGCATTGTTTAATCTATCAACTAAAACTTTTTCTAAAGCAGGTAATCCTGAAGCAACACCAAAACATGAATCTCTATCTAAGTGACAGAATCCAACACCTGATTGTTCAACTGTAAATTTCAAACAATCTGAATCACAATCAACATTAAGACCAAATAATTTTTGTGTTGCGCCTGAAGTAGCACCTTTATACCATAAACCGTGTTTTCTGGATTGATAAACACCAGTACCTGTTTTAATTGCTTCAGAAATTGATTTTTCAGATGAATAAACTAAACCTAAAGTTTGGTTATTTAAATCAGTGACTAATGTAGTATATAAACCATCTGGTCTATCAGTATTTAAAATTGGTAATAAGAAATCAACAATTGGCAATTTACCAGTTGGAGCTTCACCACCATATGAAGTAGTTAATAAATCTGAATCAATAATTGGAATTAAACCAGATGAAACTAATGAAGTGATTGAAGATTTAGTTGGATTTTCAACAAAGGTGAAAACAGATCTTTTACCATCACTTGTTATTTCCTTTGATGAAATAGAAGTAGTAGAAGATAATGAAATTGGTGTGGTTTTGGTTAAATTTTCGATTTGTGATAAATCAGAAGATAATTTGTATACTATTCTAGCATTTGGAATTTTAGAAATAATTTCAGTAGCAATTGAGCTTGTAGCAAAGATAGCAACGGCACCATTATTTAATAATGATAAAATAGTATCTATTTCAGAATCAGTGATTGATGATTCAGTATAATCAATATATATTTTTGATCTTGAAAATTTGGTTAATTGTAATAATTCATCAGAATTTGAAAATTGTAAAATAGCTTGACCAACAAAGGAAAGAGCAGAGACACTCTTTGCAGATTGGAAATAAGGTAATAAAGGGAAAACCATCTTGATTAATTTGTAAAGATGATGAAAAGATGAATTGAAAAAGAAAACTGGAGAAAGGTGATGGTTTTTATCAGAGTCAACTGAGTCAACTCGATTGAGTCACTGAAAAATTATTCAGAGCGCCGCCGTTTTCAGCCGCTGAGGTAAGCGATTACGTAAACAGTGCTTTTTATGAGCTGGGCCAGCTGAAAAGTAATTTAAAGGTTAAATTGAGTTATATGATTTATATCATCTTTTAAATTCAATTTCTGGAACTGTTGAAAGATTACTTTAACATAAAGGTTGTAATATTGATTCTTGAAATTCTGTTCAGAGTCAAATCTAATTTAAGCTTATGAAATTACAAGAATTGAAAGTGAATTTAAATCAAATAAAACACCATAAACTGAGTAACAATATTGTTTTCAAGATCATATACTATTTAATACTGCTATCAGCCTCCATTTCAACAGCTTATTAGCTCATTCAAGAGTGAAAAATACCATAATATTAAAGGATATCTAGAATTTATGATTTATCTTTGAAAAATTGATAACGAATCTCGGCGTTTAAATCGGTACGTGGAGGGTTTTAGTTTCAAAATTCACATTTTTTATCAAATGAATTATATACACTCAGATATACAACAGGATGAAAATTTTATACGAGTATAATCAACTCAATCAATTAATTTATATTAATTGTAATTAAATTTAGAGAACTTATAAATGAGCCAATCAAATGGGTATCATTGAAAATTTCAATTTTTTCGGGCATTTCTTGAATGCGGCTCATCGGCGCATCGGCTCAACCAACCAGATCGGTTCACCGCGGTCTACCGGATCAAGATAAAAGAATCAAATGCTAGCTACATAGCGCTAAACTTGATTATTGAAAACCATGAATTAACACCTTAATTTAACTTTTTATTAATTCAAAGAGCAATAAAAAAAATCATATATATAATAAAAATAAATTAACCAAATACACTGTAAACCCAAATAAAATAAAAGAAAAGAGAAAAAACACGTACAGACTATATAAAAAGTATAACAAAAGAAGAAGACAAAAGAAAATGTAGATACATCAATTATTGAACAAAAATTGCATATCAGCAGCAGTTAATCTACTAGCAGCAGCTTGATCTTTATCCAAAAGAGCTTTAACCATATTAGCTTTCTTTTCTTGCAATTCAATAATTCTAGATTCAATACTATCTTCAATAACTAATTTAACAACTCTAATAGGTCTAAATTGACCAATTCTGTGAATTCTATCAGCAGCTTGACCTGTATCCAGAGCTGGATTCCACCAACTATCTAAAATGAAAACTTGATTTGCTTCAACTAAATTCAAAGCAACACCACCTGCTTTTAATGAGACTAAGAAAACTTCAACTGATGGAGTATTCATGAAATGTTTAATTGTTGAATCTCTTTGAATTGGAGTCATTGAACCTTGTAATTTAACTGTTTCAAAACCAGCTCTTTTTAATCTCCATTCAACTAAATCTAACATTGATGTGAATTGGGAGAAAACAATTGATTTTGTAGTTTGTCTATCTGATCTTGATTTATATAATTCCTCCATTAAAGCTTCAATTTTAGTTGATGATTTCCATTCACCTGCAGCTAAATTAATTCTATTAACAATTGAAGTTTTCTTAACTTGTTTATGATCCAGTTCAATAGCAGCAGCTTCTAAATCAATACTTAATGGGATATGGCAAACAGGACAATCTAATTTGGAATTATCACCATTAAAACTTTCAACATATTCAGTGATACAAATTCTACAGAATTTATGATGACATTTAGAAGCAATTGGATCTTCAGCTTCATCATCACATAATTGACAAACTATAACACTAGTTTCTTCAGGTAGTTGATATTGATCTGAACCCTTTAGTCTTCTTAAAACTAAATCTGGATGATCAGCTAATTGTCTCATTCTAGTAATTAAAGTAAAAATATTAGCATAATTATTCAAAACAACACCTTCTGCAACATAATCACTAAATTGTCTCTTTGAATCTGAATATAATGAGTTATATAAATCTTTTTCTTCCGGATTAAAATAATCTCTTCTAATTTCAACAATTTTAGGAGGTAAACCTAAATCATCAGCTCTTTCAACTTTTGTTCTTCTAATCATAACTTGTTTTAATAATGATTGAATTCTTTCAAAACTTTCAACACCTTCTTGTTCATCAAGACCAAACTTTTGAATATTTTTTAACATAAAATGATTGAAAAAATTCATATGTGACATCATTGGATGAGCACAATAACCACAAACTCTACCATCTGGGAAATACCAATCTCTTGAACCACAAGGACATGAAGTACAATAATAATTACAAAATGGTTCAACTTTTAAAAATCTAATCAAAGAATATAGTTCACCAATTCTATTTTGTAATGGAGTACCAGATAAACACCATCTTTTTTCACAATTTAATTCATTACAAGCTTTGGCTGTAGAACTTTGTCTATCTTTAATATTATGAGCTTCATCTAAAATAACTCTATAAAACTTCTTTTTATGTAACAGTGAAGCTTCTTTAACTAATCTACCTTTTCTTTTAAAACCATATCTTTCTTTTCTAAAACAACTTTCAATAACAGCATAAGTAGTCATAATAACATCATATTCTTCTAATTCTTTTAAATTTTTAGCTCTATTAGCACCATGAAAAATACCAACTTTTAAAGCTCCACCAGCATGATTTTCAATTTCAGTTTTCCATTGAATCAAAGCAACAGTTGGAGCAACAACTAAATTTGAACCTTTGGAACGATCATGCATCATTAATGAAATCATTTGAATCGTTTTACCCATACCCATTTCATCAGCTAGTATACCACCAGTATAAATAGATTCATCTTCTTGTTTAATCATCCAGTTCAAACCTTCTAATTGAAAAGGTAACAACGTGATAGTCATACCTTTTGGATGTTCAGCTCTCTCGACTTTTCTAACTTCACAATCTTCTAATTTTGTAAAAGTTTCAACTAAATCAGGATGATGATTAAATAATCTATTTGTACGTCTTTGAAATGGAGTTAATTTGATTTTTGGTTCTTTAGGTTTTCTTTTTCTTCTTTTTGGTTTAGTTTCATTATTATCATCAGTTGATTTTTTTCTTGTACGTTTTTTCTTTGGGACTGGGATTTCAGTCAGTGGAGTATCTGAATCAATAACGTTAGTTTCATTAGTATTACCAGATTGTTCGAGTTCACTTAATGATAGAGGAGCATCTGAAGAAGTGCCCAGTGTTCTACCAGAAATAACAACAATTTCTTCATCTTCATTATCATCTTTAACAGGTGGAATAAAATCATCATCGTCATCTTCATCTTCATCAGCATTAATATCAATATTATCTACATATTCATCATCATCATCACTTGAATCAAGTAGTTTAAAATTACCAGTAACTTTCTTATCGTCAACATCATCATCAGATGACAGAACATAACTGACATTAGCTTTTCTAGTTCTTCTAGTTGATCTTTTGGTATTTCTAGTAGTTCTTCTAGTTTTCTTTAAATCTGGATCATCTTTAATAAATCCACCATCATCTTCATCATCTTCATCTTGATCATTTTGAATATCTTGATTCATATGAAAATAATCTTCATCTTGATTCCCAGAACTATTATTCTTGCTCTTATTATTATTATTTGGAGAACCTTCATAGTCATCTAAAGCATCATCAGATGATTCATTATTTTCATCTTCATCTTCATCATGATTATTAATCGATTTAGAATTAGAATTGGTTGAATTGTCTTTATTACTTCTAGTAATTCTCCGACTAACAGACATGACAAATGATATTAGATTAATATTGAAATAAATACACCAATTGAAAAAAAAAGATAATTTGAATTACTATAACTAATAACTATAATGAAGTAACTCTTTAAATTCAACTGAAAAATTAGAAAGAATTTGCCTTTGAATCCGAATTCGAAAAACGCGTGAATTTTTATCAGAATGCGGCTTATTTTCAATTGATAAGAAAAGATTCATTTGATTGATGAATCAATTTTAATGATGATGTTTTAAATATATATCAATTAAATTACAAATAATAAACAACAAAATAAATAAACTCTTAATTAAATTAAATTTAAAATTAAAAATTAAAAATAATAAATATATACGTTATAAGAACTAAAATAAATTTAACAAACTAAAAAGAAATAAATCAATTAAAAAAGAAATATAGTATATGGGTATGGTGGTTTCATCGATCATTTTTAATGATAATATATAATAATAGTAGTAATTAATTAAAATAGAAATCCAAAAGAAAAGGGGGTAACATATATATAATAACAATTAAAGATTGAATTCAAATAAAATCAATAGTAATAAAAAGTTGTATTTTTTTTTTTATTTGTAATAATTTTAAAAAAACACAAAGATATATGAAAACAATAATAAAAACTGGTAAATTGTAATTAATGTAAATTCAAAAAAAAAAGTACGAGAGAATTAACGAGAAATAAAAAAAATTAATTAACGAAAGTGATGTAAAATTAATAAACGATAAGCAAAAAAACAAGAGAGAAAAGAAAAAAGACACACAAAGTAAAATATGAATGTAAAGGAAAAACTAAAACTGAAAAAAAAAAAATTAAAAAGGTAAAGAATGAAATCGCAAAGAAAAAAAAAATGTAAAAAAATGTATCATAAAACAAATATTTAAAAGCCCATAAGATAGAAAAAAATGAATTAAAAAATAAAAACTAACGAAATGAAAGAAATAAAAAAAAAATAAAAGCATAATGAATAAAATGAATGAAAAACAAATTTTAAATTCTCTTTTTTTTTATAATAATTTTTTGTAACAACCAATAAATCAAAAAACTTTTTTTTTTTAAAAAAAAGAATAAATAAAACAAGATATGCATGAACCAATTTAACCAAATTTCTTTCAACCAAGATTTTTTTTTATAATCATTTCAAAGAATCAAAACAACAACGATTTATAGAATTTTTATCATTATATCAAATGAAAAATATGATAAAAGAAAAAATATTCATAACAAACATCAAAACAAATACAATAAAGTACATGGAAAAAGTAATAATCAACAAACAGTTTAAACCAAAGAAAAAGTAACAAAGCAACAAATTAAACTTGAACGAGTGAAATCTCTAGAATGGAAAATTAAGAAGGGAGAGTAAAGTAAGGGGAATCAAAATAAAATGAAGGGTATATCTACCATGCATCAAAATTCCAAAATTTGTCTAATTCATCAACAGCTTTAACTTCAGGAGCACCTAACATAATACTTTCACTTTCTAATTTAATTTTCTTTTCACCAATATCACCACTGACTCCTTCTAATTTTCTCTTCTTACCTGAAACATTCAATTCAGCTAATTCATCAGGTGGAGTTGGATAAATACCACCCCAGAATCTACCATTATTACCATTACTAGTAATCGGCATACCATTAAATGAATTAATATTATTGTTCATGTTCATAGGAGTATTTGATGATGATAAAACATATCCAAAATCATTTGATATTTTTTCACGATTAATTGATTCAGTTGGTAATATAGGTAATCCACCAATATTTTTAAATGTATTTGAAATAATTTGTGGTTTAATTTTACCATTCCAATTATCAAATCTACTTGAAGCTTTATTTGTTTTATTATTTGAATTCGAATTGTTTGATTGATTTAATAATAAAGCATTTGATGATGATGATGGAGTACCCATATTAATTCTTGATGATGGAGGAGTTTTAACATTAAATGGTAATGGAGTAGTTAATATAGCCGATGGAGTTAAGACTTTATTATTTGATGATGATGAATTTGGAGGTTGTAAAACATTTTTATTACTTGATGATTGTGAATTATTATTATTAAGTTTTAATGATGATGATGATGGTTTCATTTCAAAAATGGCTTGTTCTTCTGATGGTAAATTTAAACAATCAGCTAGCGTAGCTAAGAAATATTTAGATGGATCATCAACTGCTAATTCTCTTCTCTTAGTTCTTTGTTCATCAATTAATTTTAATCTTGATTCTTCTTTAGATATAGCTTCATGATTTTCTTTCATCATCATTTGAGCTTCAGGTGACATTGATAAAAGTGGTGGAGCTGAAGCAGTAGTTGGAGCATCAGGTGGCATGTTCATCTTATGTTGTTGTTGAATTGGAGGAGTTTGTTTAACTGATCTTGGAGTAGCATTACTTTTATTACTTGCTCTTCTTCCAGTACCTCTCTTTTTAGTATTTGAAGGTGAAGTAGCAGCAGTTGATGGAGTTGGAGGTGGAATTGAAGCAGGAGTTGAAACATTTGGAGCAACAAATTGTGGGGGGATATTTTGTTGAGGAAGTTGTTGCTGTTGTTGTTGAATTGGAATTGGTTGACCTCTTTGATCAGCAAGTTGATGAAATTGTTGTGAAACAGAAGCAGGATTGGCTTGTTGTTGATTTGGAGGGACAAATTGTTGTTGCTGAGGAGGTAATTGATGAACAGGCATACCAGGAGCACCACGTCTTTGATCAGGAATGAAATTACCAGAAGGAGGAACTTGTTGTCTTTGTTGTTGAGGAGGAACTTGTTGATTTGGAGGAATACGTCCCTGTTGTTGTTGTTGTTGTTGCTGTAATTGAGTAGCTTTAGTAATCTTAGAACCTTGTTCTTTAACATAACTTAAATATCTTGTAATCTGTAATTGAATTCTTTCTAATAATTCAGGAGCAGCAAAATATCTACTATCAGTCTTTAATCTATCAATAACTTGTTTAAACATCAAATGAGATAAAATTAATTTTTTAGTTGCATCAACATTTTTAGTCATAACATAAAAATTTGGAATAATAACAGCTTCACAAGCCATTGATAATTGTTGATTAGCTTTTGCAAATCTTAAAATTCTAGCTTTTTCAGCTTCACTCAATTGATTTGTAACATCTCTTAAATTAAATGCTGTTTTAGAAACACTTTGATAAATTTGTTTTAAATTATTCCAATCATTTTCAGTTGCATGAACACCAGGATATAATTTTAAACCTGAATAACCTAATTGAGGATTTAACACATTATTTGGTTGTTGAACAATTGGAAATGATGATCTATTTTGACCTTGTAATCTTTGGTTTTGACTAGTTGGTAATTGTTGTGGTATAGCATGCTGCTGTTGAGGAGTTGCACGTTTTGAAAGAGGTTGATTTTGTTGTTGTTGAGAAGGAGGAGGAGCAACTTGATTAGGAACACCATTTTGACCTTGTTGTGGAGGAACACCATTTAACTGTTGATTACCAAACATTGTTGGACCAGCATTTGATTGAAGTTGAGCAGCAGCAGCAGCTCTAGCAGCAGCTTGTTGTTGTTGCAAGAGTTTTAATTGAGTAGCATTATTCAAATTTGGAGAAGGTTGAACTTGTCTATTTCTTTGATTATTTTGAAAAGCAGCCATCTGTTGATTAGTCAAAGCAGGGGAACCTTGTTTTGGTGGAACTTGTTGTTGTGGAGGTTGTTGTTGAGGTGGTTGAGATGGTGGTCTACTTTGATTGTTATTATTTTGATTGGCTCTAGCTAAATTAGCAGCATTTCTTTGCAATTCATCTTGTTGTTGTTTCTTACTTATAACTTGAACTAAATATTTTCTAACCCAAAGATTTTCTTGTTCTGGAGTCATTGTATTTGGAAATTTACCTTTTGCTTGTAAATTTCTAATTGATGCAATAGCTTCATTTTTAAATCGTTGCAGTTGTTCTGGAGTAATTGGAATATGAGGTCTATTATTGGAATTGTTATTATTATTTTGAGATGGATTAGGTTGTTGTTGAGGAGGTTGTGGCTGTTGTTGCTGAGGAGGAGGAGGTTGAGATAATCTAGTTTGTTGAGCTTGTAACATTGAAGGAGATTGTCTAAGCTGTTGTTGTTGTTGTTGATGTCTTTGCATCATCAAGATTTGTTCAGGATTCAAAGCACCTAAATTTATTTGAGAATTTGGAACACCAACAGGATTTGGAACTTGTTGTTGTTGTTGTTGTTGTTGTTGTTGAACTTTTTTATTCTGTTGTTGTTGCTGTTGTTGTAAGTTTTGTTGTTGTTGTTGCTTTTGGATATTCTTTCTAATTTCTTGAACTTGAGCAGCTCTAATTAAATTTTGATGTAAAGCCATTGCATTTTTAACACTTGAAATATCTTGTGGAGATTTATTTTTAAAATAAGGTAAAATCATACCCCAAGTATTATATTCTTTTGGAAAAACAGAAGGTAATCTATTCAAGATAGTATCAGGAATTGGTAAATTTTGTAAATTTCCTAATCTATTTTGAGGTTGTTGATTATTTGCTTGTTGTGGTTGTGGTTGTTGTTGTTGTTGAGGTAAGATTCGCTGTTGATTTGAATTGGTATTAGCATTAGCTCTAGCAGCAGCTGCAACAATCATTTGTTCTTGTTTTTGTTTCATTTGATTAATATCATTCATCTTTGATTTGAAATGATCTATATACTGTTGCTTTGAATTTGATTTTGATAAAGCTTGTCTTTCAAATTGTTGAGCTAAACCTTTAATTCTATCTAAATCTAAACTATTACCTTTAACTTTTTGTATAGCTTCAATAATATATCTAACGAATTGTTGTCTCTCAGCAGGAGACACCATGAAGTTAGTGGGTAGACCATTCTGAACTTGTTGTTGTTGTTGTTGAGGTTGTTGTTGTTGTTGTTGTTGAAAATTATTGTTTTGATTGTTCATTATGATTTGATTTGTTGAGATTTCTACTCAAGGCCAAGGGGGGTTTAATAAGTGTAGGTTGTAGGTGAGAAGTAAAGAGAGAAGAGCAATATAGAGAGTAGGATGAGTAGTAAGAAGAGGTAAGGAGAGATGGGTAGGAGCAGTAGAGATGGAAGGGAAGGAAAGAAGTAGTGGTCAGAGGGTTTACAGGGTTGAGTTGAGTTAATGAGTCTGTCAGTCTGATTAACAGCAAAAATATTTTAATTTTACAGAGAAAAAATTATGTGTTTGATCTGATTATTTGGTTGTTTGATTCCTATTTGTGTGTTACTTGTTACTTGTACTTCTGTTGTACTTCTCTTCACTTCGCCTTCTCTTGGGTGTCTCTTCTCTGCTCGTCGTCTGATATCTCTGCTGTGCTCAATTGTGATGAACTGTTAACGTACTCGTTGTTGGTAGTAAGCGTTGAATTTACTACGCCCGCCCTACAACTCTTCCTTTGCAATTCCTTTATGGTTCACTCTGCTTCATACATGCAGTATCAACAGTAAACAGTAAACATAATATACATTCAATTCAGTTTATTTATTTAATTCATTTGATTTATATGTATTTTTATACAATTAAATTAATACGTACACAATTAATATCCGCTAGCACCTGGAACATTTTCTTTATCTTTTAAAGCAAGTAATAAATCTCTAAATTTACTTTTATCTCTAAAATTTAATTCATCAATTGAATTTGAATTCTTATTCAACTTTAATAATTCAATAACTCTATCCCAAGTAGTACCATTTTCTAAAAATGAATCTCTTTTTGATAAAAAATTACTTTCTTCTAATTTTGTATTTTCAATTAATTTATCTTTTTTTAAATTATAATTATCATAAAAATCATCAATTGATTTTTCTGATTCTTTTTTTAAATCTTCTAATTTCTTAGCTGATATTTCATCTCTATTTGAAATTTCTAAATCTCTTTGAATTTTCCAATTTTTAATTGATTCACTTTCTTCAAGATTTAAATTATTAAATTTATTAACAATTGGTTCTTCTTTAGGTTCAATAATTTCAGTTTTAAATTCACTTGGTGCACTATCATTATTACTTGTTGTTCCAACTTCTGGAAATTGACTTTTAAAATCATCAAATTCATCTTCTTCTTCTGATTGAACTTGATCATCTAATTCAGTTTTAAATTCTTCACCTAATAATTCTTTTTCTCTTGATAAAAAATCACCACCTGTTGTTGTAGAATCTAAAACATCTTCTAATTCTGGAAATTTTTCTGCCATTTTTATTTAATTTATATATGTTATTTGAGTTGTATTTTAATTTAATTTAATTCAATTTAATCTTAATTGATAACAAATCATCAAATTGTAATTGTTATACAGCGACAAATGGAAATTCATATATTGTACTGTGCCACACTTACTCCCCACAGGGCTCCATAACCATTACTTAGCCTCACCTTCACCTTCACCCGTTTTCTCCTTTAATTAATGAATTCGTTCGTTCTAGATTCCAGCTAGGTATATAGTACTAGCAGTGTTATAACTGTTAAAAATCAGGTGTTACAGTAATTAAAGAAAGAATGTATGAAAATTGGAATATAAAAAGCAGCAGAAACAACTTTTACAAATGAAAATACTAGCTGTCTTCTTCTTCTTCTTCCTCTTAAATCAGTTCAATTCATCACAATCACTACTCCATGTCACATTAGGCTTTTGCAGAAGTTGGTTTGTTAGGTTATTCTAGTTGTGGTTTTTGAATTCATTCCAGCTTGATTTAATTGATGAAATTAATTACCTCAGCTTCTCATTAATTTGAATCAGTATTTGTTATCAATGTTGAATTTATTAAATTGATGCTTGTTGTTTTGTTTTCATATTGATTTTCATTGTTTTTTTGGATAATATCTTTCATTATAAATGTATTTAATTGTGGATCATTTAATTCTTTTAAAAATGTATAAGAACTATTTTGACAACATTTTATAAATTTAGGATCTCTTGGATTTGTTGTTTCATTGCCGAAAATATAAGCATCACAATTCGTACAGTGAAAGTTCCCTAAAGTAACATCAATTGCTTCTAAAGTATTATCATTTAAATTAGATAATATGAGGTTGTACTCATCAACAATGGAAGTTTTCATTTCATCAGTGAGACGTTCTTTTCTCTCATCTCATAAAGCTAAAAGTCTTTCATATGCTGCTTCTCCTGTTCTGATTGAAGGTTCATTACCTTCATGTTTGAAATCTAAACATTCAACCAATTTAATCTTTAAATCCTCATACCCCATAAATGATTTTCCTTTTCTGCTTATTTCATTAAGAAGCAGTTGGTCATCTTCTTCATCCCAAAAACGATCTGAACCAAAAATGATATCGTTAGTAATTTCATTTAGATCCATCTTGTTATCTCCCATTAATTTCAAATTACCATATACATAGCAACATCAATGCACAAGCTCTTAATATCAATTTTAGCATTGTTAAAATTTGAAAAATTCTTCTTGGATTAATTTCTAGGTTTTATTTTGTTTGCTTTTTAGAATTCGGTAATCTTCACTTTTGTTTTGCAACTTCACACTTCTCTCATTATTGTTGGTGATTTCATTTAGTTCCATGTTCCGGCAAAATGAGCAACTTGGTAAGGGTAATTATAATTATAGCTAAGATCAGTTGAAGTTGTTGGGATATATATTGATTGTACAACCAAAATGAATTAGAATATCATAAAATTATAGAACTTTGGTTTTATTGTACCAATAAATTTACTGATATTTCCAGAAGAATTGAACTTTCCTTTATATACCCTACCATAATATGTTTGAAAGTATGGTTTTAATTTGGGAATCAGATGTGGTCTTAATCTTTATTAATTATCGTTGTTGTTAGTTCTATGTCTTTTTTTTTTTGTTGTTTAATAATTGATCAAGTCTTAGAACCAACAACAACGAGATTTGATAGATAATTCAACGTTTATTGATTCTCAACTTAATAAATTTGCATCCAATGATGCTTCCAGAAAGTGATTGATGTAGTATTTGGTAATCTTGTGCAATAAACGATGATAAATACGTTTGTAAGTTCAAAACTACTTGTTGAATGTCTCCATCATCATCTTCAGAATTTGGTTTATATATTAAAAACTTTGTTGTAACTTTTTTTATATTTTTACATATCTTTCGTTTTTTAATAAATTTTAATAAATGTACATGTAATTGTTAAAATTTAATCCTGAGATGGGTTGTAAAATATAGATAAACCAACTGATAAATCATCATAAATTTCAAAAATTCAAGGAATATAATTGAATTTAGAAAAAATTAACATTTACCTGGATCATGTTCCTTTTTTACTGTTTTAGACATGCAGTATATATAAATTATTGTACATAGCAAAGCAAGAGTAATTGAAGAGAGAAGCTAGAGAAAACAAAAACATAAAAAAGTTGAAATTTAATTAATTAAGGATTAACACAACTCGGACAAGTGTTTTTCTTAAACCCGGATCTGGATTTTCAACAACCTTAACAATTAGCGAGATTCGGTGGAACCCGCGATCGATCTATAGCTAGAAAACTTTTCATCTACTTGGTTATATATATGTTTAGAGTGAAGACTCAAGAGAATTAATTAAGATGCATGGATTTTTTATTTCGATATCTTTTATCGCTTTATACGATTTCACCTCCTTATATATACTCTTAATTGCTGAGTCATATAGCTCTTTCCCTGTTAAAGTGCATGTATTTAAAGCTATAACCGTTACATGTTATTGATAAACTCGCGCGTTCATCAATATCGATCGGATTAATTATCAGTTTTTTTTATCAAGACTCCCATATATGTTTAATTCATGATTCACAAGACTTATACGATTCTCTTCAAGGATCATGTATATAATGAAATCATGCAATTAACACCCTTTAATTGATATACAAAACATTAAAATATATATACTATATTCGTTGATTTGATATATATATTGAAATTTGAAATTTAAAATTGGTTTCATATGCATGCAGCGTTTAATTAACTGTCGTGAAAAATGAAAAGGGGATAATAATTAACGCACTATTAATCCTTTATATATTTTTCTTTGATATCCAAGAAGATAAACGTTGAATTTGTTTGAATATATATTATTGCATGGAAACATGCAATCAATATATGATAATATGACTTATAAGTTATAACCTAACTGCTGCAATTAACTTTAATACATAAACGTACGCGTACGTACGTTTTGTTAACCGTTATAATAACGGTTTCTAATATTGCTATATAGCTAGCTAGCTCAATTTTTACAATATACTAATTAATTGTTCTTTCTATCCCTTCGCCAATCATCACCATAAATCTCAAAACCAGTATTGTGATAGGGAAAAAGAAGGAGATACGTACAGTAACACGTTGCATTTTTTATCGAATCATATGCTTCGCAGAATACATGTACATGCATGTAAATTGATAATGCGAAATTAATTAATATCACAATTAAGATATGACTATATATATAGTATTGACCTCTAGCAGCAGCTACCTATTTCAATTGAGATAAGAAAGCTAACTTAATTTATACTTGAGCAACGAGCATATGATTTTCCTCATCCACGTTAATCATCTTATAATCTTTTAATTTTTTTTTAAAACGAGATGGTTTGGTTTAATCGCTTGAAAATATATATATTATCAATCAGTTTCTATTATAACAGCTATAGGATATGATGGACATCTCATAGAGTGACCAATATTAGGATAATACTATTAATTATTATCAGATTCATGAAAATTAAGTAAAAAATGAACTCAATCGATCTGAATCGATGATATAGGCTCATATAGCTCAAAAATTCTTTAAGATATAATTAAGTAAGTACCTAGCTACATGTACTTAATTTCTTTATTTAATTTGGTTTTTTTTTTTTTTTAACTGCAAATGAATTTAGTGAATTATAATCAATTAATAAAGTTGAGTTAACCACTAGCTAGCCGCGCCAACCTTACAAAATCAAGGATTAAAAGTGATCGAAGACTATACTTGAAGGTTGATACAAAAAATACAGTATACAATTGAATGAAAGTAATACAATAATATAAGTATATAAGATTGATACATAAAACAATAAATAAGAAAAGCTATTAAAAGATTCAAAAGAGAGAATGTAAACTATAAGAAAAAAAAGTACACTGGTCGACCCCTATAGAAAAGGATAAGGCACAATTAAACTAAGCAAATCGAAGATAAAGAAAACAGAATTAAAGAACAAAAGATAGATGGATCATATATATTTACATCAATCAAATAAACGTTTTTTTTTTTTTCATATCAATTTAATTAATTCAAGAATAAAAAATAAAAAAAAGTGCCTGTATAATTGAAAAAACAAATACCATGGCTGGTGAAATATGCATGAATGATAATAATAAAAACAGAATTGATTTTCTTATGAATTAATACAACTTCCTATAACAACAAAAAAATAAAAATATATGCACCTATAGTAACAAAAACAGATCAATCTTCCTGTAGAGTGCAGCAAACATACATGCAGATAAAATAAATGCATATATCATTTAAAATTAAGATAATTAACATAACATAACTCACTAGTAAAACATTTTTCTTTGTTATCAATGAACTAAAATACATGTACCAATAAAATATCATTATAGTAATAAATTGGATTCAATCAGAACTGATATATATTGAACAAAATGAAAAGATATTTATTTTAATGTTTTAACGCTGTTATTATTGATATCAACAGAAACCATTGAATCAGGAGATGGAAACCCTGATAAGCAATCTAATAAAATATTACCATTTCTAATTCTTTCTAACTTGCAAGAAATCAGGTAAAAATATTCAGCTCTTGATTTTGATCTTCTATAAACTTCATCTTCATGAGCTTCTGCACATTCACTTGGAACAAAAACATCATCATGTTCAATAAAATAATCAGTTAATCTATCTATGCTATCTTGTCTTTCTTGATTTGTAATTGATGATTTATCGTTGGACATTATGTATATGATTTATAATCTTTAATTGTAACAAAAATGGATATATCTATATCAAAGTGAGTGATGAATATTAAGGTTGAATTTTTATGAAATAATTGGATGTAAAATTTATATGTTGGAAATATATGGGAAAAGATATAGGTTATATACTAATAATATTATGTAAAACAAGTGTGTATACGTATAAGAAATATATATTGGAAAATGAGATGAATTATGGAAAAGCAGTTTTTCTCTCGAAGCTGGGATTAAATGGATTTATGTACCATATTTATAGCAGTTTTAATTAAACGAAATTCGAAAAAGTTAATCGAAAAGAGAATGTAAGAATGTGAGACTATACCTGATTCGTCAATCGGTATAAATGATTGCATATATGCATAATTAATTTAATCGGTTTGGGGGCTATAATTAAAGTAAATTAAAGGTAAAAATTTTATTATCATATCATCAACTCGAACTCTCAGTGTCTCACGGAGTCTCACTGTGTTTTTTTTTTTTGATTCCGAACACAGAGACATGTAACACCTACAACATATAATTTAATAAAATACATAATGATATAATCTATCAAACTATAGGAATGAAACAAACAATGAAAACAAGAGCATGAAAGGGATATTACAGAGAGATTCCATGCCATATATGCAGAATATCAAATTAAATATAAGTATAATGTATTTAAAATTGGATATATATATTTTAGTTTTAATTCAATTCAACTTTTTGTCTTTTTACTTATATACTTGAGCTTGATATTCTCTAAATATCTTGATTATAATTAATCATCAAACTTCAGAGGGATCACAATTATTAATTAACTTATACACTTCCTTGATGAACCTTGATCGATGAGTGTGATCACAGTGATCAGTGATGAGGTAATGATGGTAAATGTAATTTAACAAATAAGCGTACAGGGAGCTGTAGTATATAGTAGTTTATCAATCATGATTGATTTATTTTTTTTTTAATTATAAAACGTTAACTCCATGCTAGCTCATCATGCAATTTTATATGGAATGAGAATTTGTTTTTTTAGACGCCCGTTTGAATTTGATAGATTTAGATACCGGGCTGGTCCTACAAAGGAGGAGGAGGAGAGTACACAAATGTATTTATATTGAAACTTGATTATAGAATCAATCAAGTTGAAACATATGCTATCATCATATATACTATGGCTAGGCGATCACCACAAATATGTACATATGACATATATCTACACAAAATGGGACCTTAATAGTACGTTAACTAAGTTAAGGTTACCTAGCATGAACACACACTGCCTTGTATTATTCGTACCGTATCTGAAAATCCGAGTCTGTCACCACACAATTAAACGTCACAACCACACTATATAGCAATTGATATCAAGAGAGATCGATGACATACAGGTACAAGTAGCTACCTATATAAATTCAATTTTCAAGTACACCACAAGTATCATGAAATTTGATCAAAACATCGCATGCCTATACTATAGTATAACTGCAATTGAGTACAACAAAATACGGATATTACTATATCATTGATCTACCCCAGGTTTCTAATTAATTACAATTCATCAGTTCATAACTCGAAAATAACAGCTGTAGCCAATAATATAATTTATGCTATATAACTACCAATGATGTTACGTACATGCATATGTATAAATTCCAAATGTAAATTAAATGTTTGGGAATGTATACCTTTTTTTATTCACAATTACATGTACAGTAATTACTATTTCAATTTTTAACATGTCCTTCCTTCACTATACCTTTATCTGTGATTCCGTGAAGTTCAGTATTTTAATGATATGTACGGTTTATATAGATAAATGACTACATATGTAACTATAAAAACTTATATATATATCATATACGTACAGTTATACAGTATAGATGTATAGATGTGTACCAGCAATATATATGTTAATCTATAGTTGATAACACATATACACATTCCTAATAATAGACCAGAGAAAAGAATAAAAAGCATATATGCATGCATGAATATATATCGAATCAATTAATTAAACGTATACATTCTTCTTCTTCCATTAATTGAATATTAAGGTGTTAACCGAAACGAGATTTATATATGTAAAATTATAATCAATTTAATATTAATTAATACATGCATGCATGCATGTATATCTTAAAATTATATCAAATCATATGTAATCAAGAAATCTTAATCGAATATATTGCTCAAAAGAAACCCATGGATGCACGGAAACTTCCAAATTTCGAAACAATTAAATTGTGAAATATTAAGTCAATTTCAATTGAATTCAAGTTATAAATAAATTTAATATATTTTCAATTTTCAATTAACTAACTATAAGTATGTATTTTTGGAAAGTGTATATAAGACAAGATAGCCAAACTGCTGGTTCAACATCCAATGAACTTCATGCAATCATACATAACATAACATAACATTTTATTATGGTGAAGCTATACCAATATATACTGTTGAACTATACATATGCTAGCAGCATGGACATTTATGAGTCCGATCCACATACATTTGATAAGTGAAAAGGTTTTAGTATTAAAAAATATTGAACATGGTTTAAATCAGAAACATTAATATATTAATTGTTCATCCAACATTTTCTTAGTGCATATAATCCATTCATAAATCCATTAATTGAAATAAAAACTATTTGAGGATATTACTATAATTTCAAGCAAGTTTATTTAAAGCACAACAATCAACAGTGTTTCGTCTTGAATCTTTAACATCTGCACACATAGCATCAATGAAAAATTTATAAGAAGTTTTATCAAAAACAGCATCGAATGATTCTTTCTCTCTTCTCATTGCTGAATTAATAACACTTAAAGTATCGTAATTAAATCTTTTCGATTGATATTTTATATAGTATTCAATTATTTGTTTCATTGCATCTAATCTTTCAGCTAATTCGATTCCTTTAGAATTATTGTGAGGTAATGGTGGTAATATTAACCCTTTTAAGTTGATTTCAGACATTATAAGGTTGTGGTGATATTGTTTTCAATTGTTTTTATTGAAATGGTCACGATTTTTTATGAACAATTCGAGAATTGTAAACCTATTTAAATTGAAGTGGTGATTATATTATAAATTGATAATATTAATGAGTCTGCCATATGATAATTTTAAGTTATCTGATATAATATTATTAATATTGGTAATTTATACACGTGTTGAATGAATCAGAATGATATGGGAAGCATTTAAATTGAGAACTTGATGAGTCAGTTTTGAATGAATCATTCAATGAATTAATTAACATCGATCTCTTGTATGATTATTCACAATTTTTTATTGATAAAATTAAAACTATAATTGGTAAAGGGGAAACATATACATGCATCAGCTGATAATAATCAAAATGAAGATGCATCATACATGTGACATTCAGATGAATAAAAACTCGATGGATATAATTAAAATTAGGCCTATATAGGTGATTTGATGACCTATAGCTCTCTAAAAAACAAACCCGATTATTAATATACGACCTGTCACTTTGATTGATCGATATGTGTCAATTGTAAAAAAGAAGAATGTTATCAAATATGATATCACCAATTTAAGCATGCATAGCTTTTAATCAATTAATCATATAAAGTGGTTGGAAAATCAGTTAAATTAAGGATAATTAGGATAAGGAGTTGCTGAAAATCATCAATTAAATTAAAGAAATAAAATTAATTTTTAAATTTAATTTTAATTTATTAAGCCTCTATATGGCTTGACGGATCTTATACCGATCTACAATAGCCTCGAGCCACGTCAGCCCCACGCCAGATCGCCACACATACGCAAAATTAAATTGCAATTTGCAATTGCATTTGATATCGATCGGGTCATGATTATGATGATGGAGGATCAGGAGATACTTACTTTAATCTGCTACTTGAATATATAACTCTTAAACCATAACTTATTAACTTATCAGGCACAAAACCGCTCCAACTGAGTCAATATTGTGTGCTTTTTGTGAATCAATTTCATAATTTTCATTTTTTCTTCTTCGATCAAGAACCAAAGAAGGTTAGACCACAAACCTCTTTTGGTTATCATTCAATTAATTAAATGATTTTGATCCACCGGTCGTATATACTGATTTGACCCCCTGTCTAAGGAAGTATAAGAGATCTGATCATGACCCTATCAAGGCTTCGTATAAGGAGTGTTATATGAAGGTGCTTTCAATTCAATAAAATTCAATTAATTCATGCTTTTTTTTCTGGTCCTGTTACTTTTTTTACTTCAATTGAGTGAATTCTCAAAACCAATTAATTATTAAAAAGTGTATCAAAATATTGATTGCATGCTTCTTCTGATTAAATTAAAATTTAGAAATCAAATCTTTAACTATTCTGTTACCTAGCTATTTCAATCAACCCCTTTAAAATAATAAGATGTCTACACAAGTTGTTTTTTTATGTGGTCCTACAAATATGACAGTTACTCCACCATTTAATTCATCTATAGCTGAAGCAATTTATGGATGTGGAGTAGCTCAACAGAAAGTATATAAAAATGATTCATCATGCTCATTTAAAGTTACTCCAAAATATAAATTAATGATACTTATATTGATTTTATCATCAATTGTTACAAATGCTTATGAAATAGTTAATAATTCAATTAATAGTTTTAATGAGGATATTTATTATAGAATAACAAATTTAAATGATCCTGATTTAGATGATTTATTGAATATGGCTTATTTAAATGATCGAATAATTATTGAAAATGAAACAAATACATTTATTGAACCTATTTTACCAGCTGGATTAACTCATCAAAATTATCTACTTATGAAAAGAGATTATGAAGAAAATGAATCAAGTGTTACATTTACTAATTCGTTATCAGCTGTTTCTGAAGCCAATTCAACATCAATTATCTTACCTAAGATTAATTTTAAACAATGGTCAGTTGTTGAAACAAATAGTAATTATTCAGATTGGGGTCCTGCATCATGTTGTTATTATTGCTCAAATACAGATGGAAGTCAATGTGAATATAAATTGGATTATGGATTCAAATATACCTGGTCAGTTTCAACTATTTTTGATGATGATGATACATTAACTTGGAAACTAGCTAAGAAAATTTTAGGTGATAAGATTTCTAAAAGTTATAGTTATAAATCTGGTCATAATAGATACTCATGTCCTTTTTATAATTCAGATGGACCATTACAATATTATTATCAAGTTGCAATTAAATGGGCTAATGTGGTTAATAGAAGCTGTTCAGATTCTAGTAATTGTACTGATTATAATCAAATTATAACTGTTGAAGCTCCAATTCATGATTCTTATAATATTGCATGTTATACCGGCTGGGATAATGTTGAATGTGGTTCATTAACTGCTAATCAATACTGTGATCTTCATGATTGAGGTTCTTCAGTTATTTTTATACTTTTAATTCTTTTATTTTTGCTTTTTCCCCTTTGTTTCTGATTATATTTTTATTGTTCAATTCCATTTCTATCACACGCTTGGTTTATCTTTTTCTCTAGTACACTGGTTTTAACCAGCTTTCCTTTGATTTTAAATTTACAATTGAATTTTCTGATTTCTTTTCTTATTCAACTATAGTACCCCTTATTTTTTAGTTTTCTTTACATGATTATTTAACAAATTGTTTTCTAAGTTCTTAATTACTTCAAAAATTAAAATAAATTTCATGCAAGCTAGTAATATTATAAAATAAATTATCAAACCAAATCTATATAGGAATAACCTAAACCTTATCTAAACTTTTCAGATCACTACGCGTTAACTAACACCCGTGCACCATTTAACTGATTCTTAAAAACTCAAAAAAAAAGATCAAGTGACCAGCGTAATCTTTTTTTTCAACCTGTTGATTTAACAGATAAATTAAACACTCAACAAAGTACTTACCACATATTCATTGAACATTCAATTGAAAGAGAATTAATTGATATTGATAATGTCATTTTCACAATCCACAATAGAAAAAAAATTCAGTGCACTTAATGCAACACAAGAATCAATTCAAACAACATCACAATGGTGTTTATTTCATCATAAAAATCATGAAATAATAACTACTATTTGGGTTAAAATGTTTTTAAATAAGAAATTAACGAATTCACAAAGATTGAATTTATTTTATTTAGCTAATGATATGTTACAATTATCAAAAAAAGATAATAAATATGAACCATATTTAATTGAATTTAAAAAAAATTTAATTTATTGTGTTAAATTTTTAAATACATCATTGAATAAATCATCATTGACGTCAAGTAATGAGAGTAGAATATTGACTGGTAAATATTCTAGATGTTTTAGAGTTTGGAAAGATAGAAAAGTATTTGAAGATTCATTTGTTGATAAATTAGATGATATATTATTAAATGGTGGTGGATCAATTGATACAATTAGTAATGGCAATGGAAATGGAAATGCAATTGGTAATAATGTTAATTCAAGTTTAATTAAATTGAATGAGATGTATAATAGATTAAAGAAGATTACAACTACAAAGAGTGGAACTGCTGTTATAAGTTTAAGAAAAGAAATGATTTTAGAATTAGATAACTTGAAACAACTACAAGAAGATGAAATTTCTAAACATAGTCAAGATAACTATAACATAGCATCATTAGTTAATAATCAAGAAGAAGCTGGATCTTCTTTGATAAACAATAAGAATACTAGTATACACCAAGAAGAAGAAGAAGAAGAAGTAAGCCCTACATTTGATTCAATTCAAGATTCAGATAGTGATTCAGATGATGAGGATATCATGCCTACATACACCAGAGATGATGAACCTGATGGAGATGGAAAAAGAAGTATAGATGCTGTTGAGACTCAAGACAGAAGCAGACGGTCATCTTCGGGAAGCACCAGCTCACACAAACGGGTTAGATTTGCAGACTCTGAAGATGAGCCCAACGACAAAGACGACCTAACAGCATTGTTAACCAAACTCTCCTAAACCCCTAAATAGAGCAAATATCTGTATATTATAATTGAGTAAGCCCTTACGTAAGAGTCTCCGAGCCACGGAACAGGGCGGTGCAGACTAACCCGTGCACGCGCCACACGTACATGACCATCGATATCATTAATATCAATTAAATTTATTTATTTACTTGATCCAACTACTACAAGACGATTAACGAATTAAAGAAAGGGAAAATTCATATCTATCTTCAAACAGGAAAACCCACTGCTGATTCTGTCTTTTACAACCAACCCACCCCTACTTCTCTCAGCTCGGTGTTACTCCTTAGACCTTAGGCTACTCGTTAACTTTTCAACTTTTAATATATCATATCATCATATCATCAAAAAAATAAATTCATGTCATGTCTTATTTAGATAACCCAAAGAGATCACCCCCTTTCCTTGAACTATCTCATACAACTTTACAACTGTTACAACAATCGTTTCCTACAAGTTTGGACTTGCATAACGTTCTGACCCTTTGTACAACTCTAGTTAAAACTTCAGATTTTGTTGTTGATGGTAAAAGATTAGAGAATATAAGTTGGCGTGTGGTAAATAGAAATTTATTAATGAATCATACTTTTAATAATTCAGATTTTAATGCTTTAATTAAAGTTTCAACTAATTCAAAAGAAACTCATTTAAATCTACCAATTAAAAAAATTTCTTCAAATAATAATATTAATAATATTAATAATATTTCAAAACGAAATTCTCAAAGTTCACTTAAAAGTAATAATTCTTTGAAATCAATTAATTATCAACAAAATCATCTGAAAAAGAAAGAACCAGAAGTGCCCAATCCTTTAAAAAGAAGTAAATCAACTATTAGGGTACACCATGAATCCAAAGAAATTACAACTGAACTATCTTCAACTAGTGAAACAGATGAAGATGATCATCAAATTCAAAATCATGTGCAAAATAGACCTTCTTTATTTCAAAATCATTCAAAACAACTTGGTAATAATAATACATTAACTGTTAAAAATATAGAAACTCATAATAAAGAATTAGAAACTTTAAAATTGAAAAGAAAAACTAATGGTTCATTATTTAGTAAACCTACAAGTACAACTACAATAACACAAACAAATAATAATCAACAACAAAGTCCTAATTCAAAGAATATGTTTTATCTTAATTCACCTTCTTTAGAATCAAATGATAGTGCTACTTTTAATAATAGTCATAAAATTGATCATCCTTATGTTAAATCTCCTCTAACTCCATCTATAATGAATCCAACTACTAGTATAGACAGTATTAATGACCATCAAATTCAACTTGATAAAGGACCTTCTCCTCCTCATCCTCCAAAACAACAACAAGTGCATCAAAATCAACATCAAAAGCCTCAACATCCTTCTCAACAGCAACTTCCTAGAATCGCAACTAGTAGTTTATTTGGAATTCAACAACCTGTTGTTACTACAAGTTTATTTCAATCCAGAGCTCAACAACAGCAACAACAACAACAGCAACTCCAACAACAACAACAATTAAGACAACAACAACAAATCCAAGCACTTCAGCAGCAGAAGTATCATCAACAACTGCAACAACATCATCATCAGCAACAGCTGCAACAGCTGCAACAACAACATGCTCAATTATCTCCAAATTCATCATTGATTAATGTTACTGGTGTCCCTCCTGCTAGAGCCCAAACTGAGCAAAGTGTTTCAACTATAGTTGAAGATAAAGCTAAACCAGTTTCGCTGAAATCAACTTCACAAGCTTCGTTATTTGCTCCTTCTAGACAAACTCAACATACAGAACCTTCAGTTGTTTATTATTCTGATGATGATGAATATTCAGTTGATGATTCTGATTGGTCTTCAGTTTCAAATGATTCTGAAGATGAAGAATATATGGAACAACATTTGAATTTTGAAAAATTAAATAATTATTCTACTGAATCAAATAAACAAGGTTTAAAGAGATCTTTATTAAGTGGTATGTTTTTAAACAAAATGGATGATCCAAATTCAAATTCTCCTGCTGAGCAACAGCAACATCAACAACAGCAAGAACAACAACGTAAGACTCCCATAAATTCTCCTAAATTGATTTATTCTTCTTCTTCAAATAATATTGTTCATCATAATTTGGAATCGATGGAACTGACTCAATTAAATAATAATAAATCTTCAGTTACAACAAAAACAAGTGCCATGGCTACATTAACATCACCTCCACAAAACCTAAAACCACTACTAAAAAGACAATCTTCTGATATGCAACAACAACAACAACAACAAGTTCCTCCACCTCAATTAAATAGATCTGGTTCAGGTAATGTTCCTCATAATATGGTTTCTAAATCTGGTTTATCATTAACTTCATTTTTTGCAAATAATAGAAGACCAAATAATTCAAATCAAGATTTATTTAATGGTCACTATGATAAATATCATCAATCTAATGCTCCTCCAACTGCTGCTACTTTATTACCTACTGCTTTATCTACTCATATGTTTTTACCTACTGCTAATTTACATAGACAACAACCTCAAAGGGGTAGAACTTATGATGTTTTAGAAAGAGCTCATGTTGATAAAAGGTTACCTTCGTTATCTGAGGAATCAACATCTGGCTCTAATTCAAGAACTCGTGATTCTCAGCAACAACAACAACAACAACAACAAAGAAGGCACACAGATGGATCAAGGTCTAGATCAAGGAATAATATTCAACATAATCAATCATTACCTTTACTACCTCAACAATCACAACAACAACAACAATCACAGATATCTCATCAACATCAATATCCTCAATATTTACCTCTACCAAACTCAAAATCTGAAGAACATGAAGCTGAATATTCATCAAGTATTAAAACTACAACTTCATCAATTGATATTCCTGGAATTAGATCACGTAAATCATCATTTAAAAACTATTCAAAACCAGTATTATCACCTGAACAAATAGTTAGATCAGTTATGAATTCAACTCATGTTTCCCCATCACTTCACGATTCATCAAGTCATCATAAAGCTCAAACTAATGGATTTTCTTCAAATAATATAATGCCAACTTATACAAAAGATCCAACTGCTATACCAAGTGAATTACAAGCCCGTTTAGAAATGTTAAGTAAAGAAATTCCACCTGATTTAATGGAATCTTTAAATAATGAAAATAAAAGTTTATTATTCACTGGTCCACGTAAAGTTTCAGCTACTCATTTATCTCAATTAAATTTTAAAAAATCATCAAGAAGTAGATCTGATTTATCATTAAAAAAATCATCATCATCAAATAATGCAATTAATAAAGGTTCTGGTGGTTCATTAAAAAAATCAGGTTTTAACAATACAGCTGCTGGTGGTTCTAGCAATAGTAGTTATAAAAATAATAGAAAAGTTGCTAATACAGAAGGTGGATTTGAAAATTTAGGTGGAGATAATGAAAGTGATGATGAATTTGATAATAATGAAAATAATTTAATTGCTCATGGATTACTGGGATCTAGATTAAAATTAGAAGATGAATTACGTACAATTAGAACTCATAGTTCATTGGCTTTAAATAAAAATATGAATAGTAATGAAAAACCAACTGGATTTCTTATTGGTGGAGGTAATTCAAATGATGGAAGTTTTGGTGATAACAATTCAAATAAATCAGTTGAATTTGTTTCAAGTGTTGCAATTGATGATGATGATAAAGATATTAGTGATATTATAGCTGCTGATAATGTTGATGATTATTATAGTAGAGGTTGGTGAATAGATTAACTTAATCGATCTATTTTTTCTTTCTTACTTGAATTACAACCCTTCTTATTCTTATTTAGCATTAATTCTTATTATCTCATTCTCTCTTTTAAATTATATTCTTTATTCATTATTATTTCTTTTTTTTCCTTTGATTTCTCTTGGTTGGGATTGCGGAGTTCAATCATGCATTATTTGAATTTTTATACATTTTCTTATCAACACAGTCATTTAATTATGATTTCATGATTATCACTGATACTGATTTGATGGGATTGTTTTGTTTTTTTTGTCTTCTCTCTTTTTGATATTTTTTTGCATTTTCTTATTTCTTTAAACCTTCCTTTTCAAAACAACCTTTTATTGGTGTTACTACTCTTCTAAACTAATATTCTTCTTATACTTGTCTTTTTTTTTCTTTTTTTTTAATTCTTGTTTGTTAGATATAATATATACTTTTTCTTAATTGTTCTTTATTTTTTTATTTTTAATATTTATTATTACAGTATTCTTGTTTATTTTAACATATTTATTTAATTATTTTAGATATACATGAATTCAGAATTATATTAAGAAAGCGCTATACTTTATTTACAAGAAGTGTCTTATATAATTAATTAAAACTTCAAATCTTTAAAGTTAATAATTCTATTTGAGCTGAAACCTTCAACACCATAATTCTTTTCTGCATCTGCTGATGCTTTGACTTTATCTAATTCTTTTTCTAATTCAGATTTTCTTTGAACTTTTCTAACTGCAGTATGAGTTGAACCAGGTGCAACAATATCTTTAATATAATCAGAACCAACTAAATAACCTCTTTTTTCAGGGTTAGAATAGTAAACAACATCTTTTCTGGCAATTGGTCTAGCTTGTAATGGTAAATATCCTCTTTTTTCTATAAACCAATTTGATGCATGATGAGCTCTAAAACCTAATTTTGAAAAATATCTAGCTTCAAATGATCCACCATTACTTTCAATCATTTCAATAGCTTTAGCACTTGCTTTAGTTGCTTGAATTTTTAAATCTTTAATATCAAATTTACCAGCTAATGGAGAATTAAAAGTATTAGCTAAAATAACAACACCATCATTCATATTACCTGTAACTAAACCAACTTCTTTCATTTTTTTCATAGTTAAAACTTCACCAGGTTCTAAATTCAATCTACCGGATTCATACCAATATTGAATTTTATTTAATGAAACATTATTTAATTTTAATCTATTAACTCTAATAAAACCTCTCTTTGGAAATAATTTATAAATTGGAGTTTGACCACCTTCAAACCAGTTTGGAACAGAACTTCTTGCCTTTTGACCTTTTTGACCACGACCTGATGTCTTACCATAACCTGAACCAGGACCTCTACCTAATCTTTTTTGATTTAATTGTGAATTTGGTGCTGGTTTTAAAGATGGTAAGATAGAAATTGATCTTGTTGATGTTTTAATGACGGGCGTTATTTGTAACTTTGATATAAGGTTTGTTATGCTTAACATCTTGAAGAATATATGATAAAGAAAGACTCCTTAAAGGATTTGAATGTGTTGTCTTACCTTTCTAGTTCCTCTGTTAACTCCAACTTTCTTCAAAAATCATTTCAATTTTCAATTTGTTGATTGTCGAAAAAATGCGAAAAAGTGTGCGAAACTCAAAAGTGTTTACGTCAGCAGAGTCAGCAGAGTTAACTGTGATTCTGTGATTTATTCTCTTTTCTTTAGCAGGTTTATATATTTATTAACTCAGAATAATAACTGGTTTCTTAAGAGATGGACCATATTCACATTATTCATTTATTTTAGATCAATTCATTGGTGTTTTATGATTTGTTTCTGGTTCAACGATTCCTTCAATTGATTAAAAAATTAGATTAGATGTTATAGTTTTTTTCCATTTTTATATTAATTGCAATTGAATATAATGCTAAGTTTCTAACTATGAGTTGTTTCTCATCTTTTCAGAGCACTTTAAATAAAAGAAGAAGTTAGTTTTTGAAATTCTTGTTGCTATTATATGAACTACAAGTCTACAACATAATTTGATTTAATTCTAAATTTAATAGAAAAGCTATATTATAAGTTGAAGGATGTCCACCATATGAATTTCAAATTAAGCCAATGTTGCATCAGACATGAAATTGTTTTGTTTGGTATTACTATAACTCACTTGTGTGGTTTATTTCTATATGATATTTCACCATTTTTCACATTCATAATTTAAAGATTTGAAACAAGCTACTGTTAGAGCAGGTTCACAACAATTGAGGAGATAAACATCAAAACTGGAAAAGTTAATTCTTCTGTATACTATTTGAATTTGGTTGAAGTTTATAATTATCTAATTTTATTACCTTATCAAAAATATAGAATTAAGTTACATGTAGTGATGTATTTCTTTAATTTCCTTACAGTTTTTTAAAGATTTTTCTGAAATCTACTTGAATCCTTAATAACTTTTATTTGGTTTCTATATGACTCTATAATCTAATAAGTATGTTTTAGTTCTTCATCCTGGAAAAGTATGGATTTTAAGGATTTACCGATTCCGTATTTCCGAAAAGGTCGAGCAGTCTTTCATTTTGATAAGAAACAAGTTGAACTACAATCAAACAAATTAATGAGTTGTTGTGGTATTTCCTTAATCATCCCAACATAACAATGATTCCAATTGAAGATTACCTCCAAATTATAACTGATCTACCTATAGAACTCAAGCAACAAGTATTAGCTTACTCTCTTAGATTGAGTCCAATTTACCCTAAGAAAACAGACAACGGTATTGAAAGGGGTATCACTTTTTTAAACGAATCAATTTGGGAACAATTCAATGATGTATTCAAATTTGTTTCTCATACAACTAAGACTGTTTTACAACTACAGCTCAAAGATAACCTTATTCTATCAGTTAAACTAAAGTTAAGATCAGATTTAATCATTCAATTTGAAGGAAAGTTATTTCAATTTACAAATGATAAATGTCTAAATATATTTAAACAATTTCATTTAGAACAATTAATAGTTGATGGAAGTTATGTTCTAGCTAATACTGCTCATGATTTACCACTTGTTTCTGAATCAATAGATAAAATAATTCAATATCTGGAACCAACTAAATTTGAATATCAGGTTCCTATTATATCAGAATCACAAAATCTGTCATCTCTTAGATGGAAAGATTCAATTACTCATATTAGCCAATTACATCTTAAGATTATATCTAACTCAATCCCCATAGATACTTTCACAAGTGATCTTGGAGATTTTCCAAAACTCAAAGAAGTTTCATTTATAATATTTGAAGAAGATGATGATACTGATGAAACCCAAATCGAGCCCTCTCAGTCCTATCTTTATCTATATTCAATATTTTTATTGAAAGTTTTAAAAGATACACAAGTCCCATGTGTTAATATTGGTGCTTGGGATTTTACTTTTCATGAGATGGAACCTTTCTTCTTACCTTTATTAGAACAGTTTAAAGGCAGATTACACTTCAAAACTTTTGCATTACGTTATATATTAGTCGATTCAGAGACAAGGGAAAAGGTTTCTTCTTCAATGGTGAGTTTCAATGTTCTTCAATTAATATTTTCAATATTTCCAATAGATTTATACTTGGATAATTCAAGAAATTTCGTGGCACCTTGTTTTTTTGAGAATGTTCATAGCCTGTGTATCTTCCGTGATATACTAGAAAATGTGAATATAAAACATAACAAAATAACAGAACTTGTTTTATTTTGTTCTGAAATAAAAAATTGCAATTTTAAGGATTTAAAAAATTTAAAGACTATATCATTTAAATCAATCGTGAAAGGAGTTAATGTGGATAGTTCTTCATTTAATACTATTTCTAAATATACAACAGAACTTAACTTCTATTCTAAAATTACTTCAGACGATTTGGATCAATTCCATATCCCAAAATATATTAATACTTTCTCTTGTCCATCTCCTGATTATTTACCTAAGTTCAACCTTACTAATTGTTCTCATATACGAGAAATTTCTTTCAAATCTATTTCCAATACAACAGAATTTGATGAATCATGGTCTTATATTCCTAAAAGTGTTGAAAACCTTAGTTTTACTTTTATTGATGAACCGGTTGATGAATCTATTAGAAAATCAATGCCATCCAATAAGATTGGAGGTATAACTTTACCAAATCAATTATTTTCTGCTCTTAACAATTCAAATGAAGGTAATTATGAAGTTCCAAATGAACTATTTATCAACATTATATTTCCCCAAAGGCCAGGTTCTCAGTTCAATATGATATATGTTAACGTTCCAGAAGAACCAATTTGGGTCAATAAAGTTAAAAATTCATTAGAATTTGAGTTATTCAAAGTGCCATCACATAAATATATCAATGTTAATATACCAGGCTTACTTGATGATAATTCATCAAAATCTGATAATAATAAATCAACATCAAGTATATGTACATGTAAAAATAAAAAGATTAAATTACATTTCACTATTGAAGCAGAAGGAGAACATTTTGTGTTTTATCCAGAAAATAGAGTTACAAATTCAGATAATATTGGTAAATCTGAACTTGAAGTTACTTCTAGAGAATCTATGACTAATATACAATTTCTAGAAAGTGGAGGTATAAATGATGGAATTAAATTTCAAACAAAATATAAAAGGATAGCTGAATCTGTTTTAGTTTAAAGGTTTTTATAATGTGTATCGATATATGTGGCGTATACGTACCTACACGTATACGTGTTGTTTCTGGTGAATATATTGGTGGTTTATATTGGCATGATTCAGGTGCTTTTGAATATAATAGCTAAGTAGCTATAGCTAGCGCTTGCGATTGTAATATTAATATTAAATAATATTGCATATGAATTTGATAATCCTTGATTAGCTGAGTTTGTGTGTGTGAGGCTTGCACAGCCTTGAACCTTTTGTGTTGATTTTAACTATTTAAAGTTTCAGGATTTTCATATATATTCCGACTACTTATAAATCACATTTAAATCTCAGCAGTTTCACTGCATATGAACGATTCATAAACGTGGCCAGGCTGTAGCTTATAATCATTGAATATATACATATATTTTTTCTAATTTAACTACAAGTATCACATTTAAAAATTGATATAATTAACAGCTTTAGATTCAAGAAAGTTTTTCCGAAATTTATAACCGATTACTTAAATAGATTAAAGGGTATAAATTAGAATTTGTCCCCCTTTAAATATAAAATATATATGCATATACAACACGTAGATGTACCTACATATATTGGATTTTAAAAATTGTAACTCTGCCCATTTTTCAATTTTTTAAAGGTACTTTTTGGGGATTTTGGAATTGGGTCATTTGATGGGTTATAACTTATCAGTTATCTATTTTCAAGTTTCAATCCGATATGTAAGTCTAGGTATACGTGTATATTCACATAACTTAATTATATGCACATGTATTCATCGACGAATCATCGTATAAGGTGTGTGTACTTTTCAATCATTTTTACTGATTAGATAGATAGTGCCTTAAATGAAAGTGGAGATATAAAGGGGTGGTTCTGACTAGTTCACAATTGCAATTAAGAATCAAAAAAACCACGTACGGTATATAGTTCCTAAGACTAAATTTAAGATTAATTAAAACTAGCTATATATAGCATAACAGAATTAAGTATGTATGAACGTCATGGCACGTCTATATTAAAATGGAATACACTTTGAATTAAGAGAAGTAACTCGACCAAATAAACATGGAAAACAAATCAATGAATCAACGATAGATATAAATAGTTAATTAATGCGTATAAGAAAAAATATTTTAAAAACCAATAACAAAATAATAGTAAGATAGAACTAAAAGAGTAAATACAAAAAGTAAATTAAGCACAAAACAGAAATTTAATCAATAAATTAAAAGTAATTAACAAAACTAACACCAGAATTTATAAGCTCTGTAATAGAATGGTTTAGATGCAATAAAAGCCTTTTCTTCGGCAATTTCTTGTTTTAATAAATCTAAATCTAATTCTCTTCTACCAGTATCAACATCAATATCCATAGCTCTTCTGAATAACATGTAATCCCTCTTCCATAACATGTAGAAGAAGTAGAAAGCTAAGACAACTGGAGCAGATAAATAAGATTCAAAGAAAGTTTCAGCATCTGGTGAACCACCTAATGGCCAAACAGCAACATAAAATTGGGCAATTAAAATTAAAACATTTAATAAAACACCGAAGTATGAACCAACAACACCACATTGTGAAGTAAAAGCTAATTCATCAGTACCTCTACCTCTAACTTGTAAAGCACGTCTAAATCTGATATGACAGAAACAAATTGAACCCCAAGTGAAAACAGATGATAAACCAGATAAAGCTAATAACCAATTGAAAACATCACCTTCTTTTGGTGAAGCAGCTAAGAAACATAATAAACCAAAAGCTAATGAAATAATAACACCAACTAATGGTCTACCTTCTCTATCAATATAACCACAAATCTTTGGAGCAAAACCTTGTTCAGCTAATGAAGCAATTGATCTGGAACAACCGAAAACAGATGAATTACCAACAGATAAAACAGCAATCATAATAACAACATTCATAACTGAAGGTAAACCACTAATACCACCATTCTTAATAGCAATAACGAATGGTGAAGCAGTAGCATCAACTGAAGAAGCACCCAGTAATCTTGAGTCATTATAAGGAACTAATAAACCAATTAAAGTTAATGAAATAATATAGAATAAGGTAATTCTCCAGAAAACTTGTTTAGTAGCAGATGGTAAAGATTTTCTTGGGTTTGCAGTTTCAGCAGCAGCTAAACCACATAATTCAGTACCAGCAAATGAGAAAGCGGCAGTAACGAAAACTGAACAAACACCTTTGAAACCATTAGCAAAAGCACCTGGATCATGCCAATATAAACCACCAATATATCCACCTTTTGGACCACCACCACAATTTAAAATAATACCTAAGAAGAT
The DNA here is from genome assembly GCA_030567495.1 of Ambrosiozyma neoplatypodis. Lineage (NCBI taxonomy): Eukaryota > Fungi > Ascomycota > Pichiomycetes > Pichiales > Pichiaceae > Ambrosiozyma > Ambrosiozyma neoplatypodis. The sequence continues at coordinate 12,887 of JAJLSG010000282.1, read as the reverse complement.
AAATCCAATAACTGCGACAACTTTAATTAATGAGAAAATAAATTCTGCTTCACCATAACCTTTAACACCAAAAAAATTAATAAATGTAATCAAAACATAAAAAATAACAACCCAAGCAGCTGAACTAATGGTAGAATTCCAATATTTAATACAAATTGACGCAGCCACTAATTCTAGGGGCAAAACGATTAACCACTGCAGAGCATAGTTATATGCCATGGCAAAACCCCAGGAACTAGAGATAAATCTAGTATTATATTGAACAAAACCACCAGAAACTGGGAAAGCAACAGCTAGTTCTCCTAAAGCATGAACAGTACTTGAATATTAAAAGAAGTATTTTGTTAGTATTTGAATTTTGATTTTTTGATAGCGCGCGGCTCGCACACTTTGAAAATAAATTGCACTATTGATAGCAATTAAAACAATTAAAAGTAAAAGTAAAAGTAAAACTTACCAGTACATCATCACACCAACCAAGATCCAATCGATTAATAGAGCAGCTGGTCCACCATTAGACAAAGCAGATCCACTACCGACGAATAAACCAGTACCAATAGAACCACCAATAGCAATCATTTGTAAATGTCTACCTTTTAAAGCTTTCTTTAATGGAGCTCTTGATGAAATAATATTTGCTTTTTCAATATCTGATAAATTTGGATCAATATCATCTAAAACAATTGGTTTGAAACCATCTTTGAAATTTTGAAACCAACTTTTGTTTTCATTTGAAGAAGAACCAACATGTTCTTGTTCAGCTGATGTAACATAAGCTTCAACTTCACCTTTATTATTGATTTTTGTAGTTGAATCTTCTGATGTAGACATGACCTATTTATATGAGTTATACTAAATGAAAAGAGATTAAATTGAATAAAGATTTTCAATGAGTTTGTGAAATATAGAAGAGGAATTTAATGGGTTTAAATAGTTATGTACAGCTATAACTATATCGATCCCTATCGATATATATTTCCATGCATGATTACGATTAATTAAGTGGTGTAGATAAGAAAACTTTAATTAGCTTGATATATTAATTGAAGACCGATCGAATTAATATTGAGCTAGGGAACGATCATTAATTTTATTAAACCTGCATTCAACTTAATTGTGACTGATAAAAATTAATTATATAAGTGGAGATATTTCATATTAATTCAAATTATATATAACCATCTTATAATTTCTAATACTGTATAGATAAGAGTTACATAGCTACCTAGCTTGCTCCCAATTAATCAATCTATAATTTTCTCTATAGCTATAGCTAGATCGAGCTGATATGAATTAATCAACATGGTGTAAATTTCGGTACGTAGTACATACGTACTGTACGTAACGTATATAGTCTCTATAACGTATACCTAGGTTCAAATTCAGAAATGGATGTGGATCAAAAGAAGTGGTACTTTAATTAATAAGAAAGGCCAAGTTTCCACACGTGATCATAAGTATGTGTTTGATCACGTGCCTGACTCTCAACTACATCATTAATTAGAGGCCACTCTCTCTTAATCAACCTCCATTATCGATATTGAAGACCGTTTGCTACATGTATATAGTACGTATACGTCCGTAGGATATGGAATTAAGCCATCGAGATCGAGCCTACTGCTTATTTGCTAGGCACTTTCTGTTTGTTTGCGGCTCAGAATTGCCCCTGGTAGGCTCCTGATTGGTCAAAAACTTTCAAGATCCCTATTATTGAAAAGGAACGCCACCCAGGCAGCACGCGGCACACGGGAGAAAAAAAGGAATTACTTAATTCCGGGGCCGTCTGAAACTTTTCTCGGTAGGTACAACCGTACGTACTACAAATTAATACATGCCAGCTAGCCTGGTGAATTATAGTGAATTCTTATCAAAATATACCTATATATATATAAAAGCTATATAGTACATACAAGCTAGCTATAAAACCTATATAATTAAGATAATTTAAGTATAATTAATATCATATATATATATACAACTTCTATATCGATCGATGGCCGGAGAAACTCTCGAGCTAGCTGGCTATAAGCCACACGCCAAGTGCATGGCTCATATTGCTTCCAGAAAACGCTCACGTGATCAAAGCTATAGAATTGCCGTTCAATTTAATTTTTAGGAGAAACAGCTACCGATCTCATATATATGCCGAGTTTATAGCCAGACATTTCAACGGATTTCTTTCTAATCACAAAATCAAATTAAATCAAAATCGATCACAAATAAATTACATGTAATGGCAATATATTAAATTGAATTAATATATATCAAAATCTTCCTGAGTTACTAAGGAGTATAGAATTAAGGACAGACATACCGTAAGGTCCGTCACATTGACTGAGAACTTGCGAAGAAGAAGAAGAAGAACAGCGCGACGTGACTCGTGAGTCGTGAGTCGTGAGCGCGTTTATACCTTTGTTTCTTAATTGATAATTAATCTGATGCTATATTCTCTTTCATCTCTTCATTCAAACTGTCCTCCTTTCTCAAGTTATCATAAATCTACTGGGTCTGCATACCTATCATAAACTGCTCTCATTCAAACTGTTAAGACTGCAGTCTTACCCATCTTAGAAGCTTAGAAGCTAGAACTAAGAAAATATTAAAGATAGATTATTCAATGACTAATCAACAAACAAGATTACCACTTGATCCTGCTAAAACTGTTGCTCTAAATAATGAATCATTTAATGTAGTTTCTACTAGGGAAACTAGAATATCACCTCAATCTGCTGGTAATATTATCAAAACCAAAGAATCGATTAATAATATTTCTATTCCTAAAACTTTCTTGATCCAAAACTTATCACTACCTCATAATTTCCAACAAGGACTACAGACTAATCAAAATCAAATATCTGCTTCTATTAATAATAAAGATTCTAGTACAACTAGTCAAGAACAAACCAAATTACACGATTTAACTGTTAATGCTTTTGATCATCTCTATAATAAACTTCCAAGTTATCATAAACCTTATCCACAAATAACTAATACATATGGTGATAGAGTTATAAGCAAAATTCAATTAAGAAATTTAACTAAATCAATTTATTATCAGGAAAATCCAAAAGACAGTGATGAAAATAATGATGTTATAATTGATCCAGATACTGAAGATTTACTATTAGATTTAGCTGAAGAGTTTATTACTTCAATGACTCTGTGTTCCTATAAGTTAAGTAAAAATTCTGAAATACTTGATGATACTGTTGGTTTACAATTAGATTTAGAAAGAAATTGGAATATAAGAGTTCCTGGTTTTGATTATGATGAAGTTAAAAATACGAGAGTGAAGCTTGATTGTTATGATAAGCATCAATTGAATTGTTGTAATGGTGATGGTAAGAATTATTGTAATGGAAATGGTAAGAAAAAATAGTATTTTATTTGGTGGGTTGTTAACCTATTTTGGATTTTTTTCATTTGATGTTTATTTTTATGCTTTTATGTTTTTATGTTTTTATTTACATGTAATTTTATTTTATTTTTAATAATCAAAAATCAAAAATCAATAATCATCACAAATACAATAGGATGTCTCTTTAAAGAGAACAAGTAATACATAAACTTCAACAAACAAAAATACATTTACCATTTCATAAGTTGAACTAAAAGTAAAGCCACTACATGTACTAAGCTGCTACAGAATATCATTGATTTCCTCTCAATTGATTTACGTGTAATGAAACGCATAAACATTAAATTACATGTAGATATTTATGAATCATGATACAAGTTTCAATTGTTGAATCAAGACATCCTATTGTATTTTATGTTCTCTACAAGATTATATTAACGGTTGTATCAACTCCCAGATATCATCAAGAGATACTCAACTATCTGTTATATTTTATTCTATATTTGTGATGATTATTGATCTTTGATTATTAAAAATAAAATAAAATTACATGTAAATAAAAACATAAAAACATAAAAGCATAAAAACAAAAATTATAATAAATATTATTATACACGGAAAAAGCAGCCATACATTTCAAACACAAATAGTTTACAATGAAAATTGAATAAGTAAACAAACAATTTCTGAAATTCTAAAAAGAGCACATAATCAACCTTATAAATCAAACACTTCAACAGTAACAGCAGCTGAATCAGTAGCAGTAAGAGAACACCAAGCAGCACCATCACTTTTATTATCACCAGAACTAACTTTGTTCAACCCAACTTTGCTTGGATCAATTGTACATGAATCACCATTACATTTATCTTTATCATTACATGATAATTTCATACCAAATGTTGGTTTAGTATTTTTAAATGGAGATGAATCTTCAAAATAAACTGGATTCCAACCAATTTTAGCAAAAGTGCTACCATTATCATCCATATTAAAACCAGCAACATAAGGGGCCCAGTTACCATATGGATATTTAGTTGAACCCCAAGTACAACCTTCTTCAATTGAAACACCTGGTGCATTAACATAGAAATGAGAGGCAGTTGAAGCATAATAATCAGTACCTGGGACAGCCAATGTTTCAGAAGAACCACCACCAACTTCAGTAGGAATCAACATAGCTTCATTACCTGGTAACACAGTTTGACAAAATGCAACACTACCACTAGCAGAATTTTTAGCTTTAGCAGTTCCTTTACCATCGTAACAATAACTATGATCAGAATTTTTCTTTTTCAATTCACCGCCATCACAGTATAATCCACCATTTTGAGAACCTGGATAAGAATAGGTTGTAACTGATGTATCCCATTGACCCATAAGTTGACCTGGTGGACAAGCATATTGACACCAAGAACCATCTTTACAATCACCATCCATAGCCCAACCATTAGCATTGGTTGTAAGTTTCACTAAATTAGCATTACTTGGAAAAGCACAAGTTTCAGATCTTTTTTCATGAGCATGATGTTGATGATGGTTATCATGTGGAAGTGGAGCAGATATAGTACCTGAAGTTAATAAAGCAATTGTAATAATTGATAAAGTATTGTATAAGGACATTTTTGAAAATTTATATAAGTTTTATCTATTTTAGTAATTAAGGAGAGACTAGTAAGAACAATTGAAAGACTAAGGAAAGACTAAGTTAAAATAATTTGTAAGATCTTTAGTTGATAAAAGGGAGAGTATGTATTATAACGAAATGGAATAAGTTAGAATCAAAACTGGGAATTTATCAACATAATTGAAAAATTGAATCCTTTTATATCAAAATATTCTTCTTTTCTTTTCATAAATTTTGAAGGGTTAGTTTTAAAAGAAACTTAGTTAAAATATTTTGGCATGGCTGTAGATTAGCGAAGAGATGTATTTTATACAAGGGAACGTCAGTCACCATACACTATATGCATGTAGATGATGTAGTAGTACATATATATATGTAAAAAGAAAGGCCTTAAATTTGAAAAATTTTGCAATATATTGCGCAAATTTGTTTCTTTTGATCTTTTCTTTGGAGGTTAGGATCGACGTTGAGCCGCGTTAACACTTTCCTTTTTCTGCTATTATAATTCGAATTCACTCAATTCAATCGCAATTAACGTACGTAGTAATTTTATATTTATAAATTAATTTATAAAGGTGTCGGGGGAATTAGTTTGCACTACTAGCTATAGCTAGATAATCTGTAATTAAATTTAATATTGCTATAAACGTTACAGTTTTTTAATCAACAAAATTTAATTTACTTATAGTAAACCTTAATGTACCTTAATTTACATATACATTTGTATGTATTTCGAACATATATATGCAGCACATATACATCATATATGTACAAGGAATAAAAATCATTCAAAGTTAAAAAACTTAAATCTAATATATGACCATATTCGAAGTTAGTTTGCTAATTAAGAGTTAGGTCATTACAATGTAGCTACAAAAAAGAAACATCATACAATCTAACAGACCCAGACACACCTGCAACATGCAGTACCATTAGCATGAATTCTACGTAGGAACTTGATTAAAAATTTCATAACAATCATTCTTTAGGATAAATATCTCTAAGTTTGAAAATTACGATATAGATCATATAATCTTTCAGATGTACCAGAACTTCCAGAAGCCAGCCGTGCTCTTTTTTTTTAAACATATCAATATGATGCATGTTTGTGTAATTTATTAGAAAAGAAAAACTATGTATATGTAAATTCTTATGTATGAAAGATACTTCAAGAAACTAAATAATTAAAAAACTTAATTATATAAGAAAACTTTTAAAAGAAAAAATTGATAAAAACTATTAAAAAGTAAAGGTTTTTATTTTTTATTTTGCATGGAACTGCTTAAAGTAAAAAAGTTTGATGATACGTACCATATCTACTGGAGTGAGTAAATATCAGATTCTGATCACTGGGCCTATATACGTATAATTTCATAGCATGCATTATTTTATTGAAGTTAATAGTTAAGGAACTAGAAGAATATAAAATACACAATACAAAATTCAAAAGAAGGGGAATTGATTTAAATCCGATACTTATCTCCGACTCTCCCGAACAAACGGTTACATGGTAAACACCGGTTTCAATTATTAAGTTTACAATAACAATATTCAATCAAAGTCAAAGATTCTGATTCATCACAAGTACAAGTGCAAGTTCACATCAAAGTACAAACTCTGATCTAAGACTAACATAAAAGTTGTAGTTTTAGTTAAATCATTTTCAATTCTAGCTAGTTGAAAAGTATTAGTGATCTTTCTAAGGATTTCTTTAGGAGCTGTAGTATCTGCTGGATCATCACCCTTAAACTTAGTGATGGCACCGATAAGACTGTCAAAATTTAAATCAACCATTTTTGGTAGTGCAGTTGTAGTTTCAGTATTAGCAGGGTTAGGCATATAATTGAAAGTAGCAATCAGAGTTGTTCAATAACTTTGATTATAATATAATTGAAGTAGTAATAGATCAGAGTTTGTACTTTGATATGATTTAAATTGCAATATAATTGATGTAGATCAGAGTTTGTAACTTTGATCTATTAATCTTTAGCTATAATAAATATAAGTTTGATACATATGATCAATTAATTTAAAGAATAAACGTATACAAATCAATCTGAGATAATTCATGAAAACAACTAGGTATATGTATACCAGACCAAGTTCAACAAGCAAACATCAATATCATAATAAAAATGTAGTTAAAATTGTTGATAAATAGAGAATATCCATTTCATCATTTATAATATCAGGTTTAAATGAAATGTCATTACCGGTAGTTTCTTCTTTCCAAGTTAAATTAATAACAACCCAAATGATACTTGATTTAATTTTCCATTGTAAATCATCTTCTTTAACAGATGAATTAGGAGTTATTTTAATTAGGTATGGATATCAAGATTCAACATGATAGTAAAGGTAGAGTTAATTCTGTTTCTATTTCTCAAGAAACTTATATCAAGAAAATAGTTGAAATGAATCACATTAATGTTGGTAAACCTGTTGAGACTCCATTGACTCCAGGTTTTTATTTTGATATTAATGAACATCCATTAGAAGCTTCTGCTGAGGTTTATAAACAGCATGTTAACAAGTTTCGTTCTTTGATTGGTTCTGTGCTTTATCTTTCTTTAATGACTAGAATTGATGTTACTTATGCTGTGAATTATTTGGCTAGGTTTTCTGCTTATCCGCATCCATTGGTATTAAAATATCTAATAAATCAAGAGCAAAGCATTTATTTCTCAGAATTAGAGTTAATAGTAAATTAGCTACTGTACATATGGATATTTCTCCAGAAATGGTTGCTCCTCATCAGTTTTGGTACAAAGTGGTAATTGTGGTGATTCAAATGGTTCAACTGGTTCTACTAATTCAAATGGTACTAATAATGATGCTAGTACTTCTGGTGCTAATTGTGCTAATGATGCTAGTACTTCTGGTGCTAATGGTGCTACGGGTGATAATGCAGCTGGTTTTTCATATGGTCCTTTGGATGAAGCTTCAATATATTCAGAATCATTTACAACAGATGAAGAAACTGAAATTCTTGCAATATTCAATTCTATTAGATTCTGATGATATTAATTATCAAATTAAAAATGATCTTAATTTATATAAATGACAATTAATTTAATTTAAGAATTAGCAATATTTTGGTACTTATTTGTTTTTCAAATTAATTATAGTTGATTTTTCTTTTGGATTAAGGAAAGTCCTCTAATAACGTTAACTTCACTTGCAAATAAAGCAGGTAGCTGTGATTTTGGAACTGCTTTCTTAGAAACATTTCAGCATTAATTGGTTAATTATAAACGAGAAAATTGGAATTTTGAAATGAAATCACTTAACAAATAATAATTTGATTTATCAATCAAAGTCAAAACAATGTATTGTAGTAATGAATTCAATTCTTTTGATTCGATGATATGAATTAGAAGCTCCTTTGTTTCTTTTAGAAACTTGAAAATCAACATTAACAACTAGGACTAGAAGATCAGAATAAAACTCTAATTGATGGTGGTGCAAGTATTTCTATAGCTAAAGAGAAAATGGAAATATTTAATTTAAAACAAACAGATGAAAAATTACAAGTAGCTGGAGGAAATGTTATTAAAGCTGATTATGAGATACCGACACAGACACTTGAACTGTAAACACAAACACTTCCCTATTGTATATCTCTAACCATCAAATATGACCAGCTTAAGTCTTACGACTTATCTCAAATTAAAAGTTGAACCCTTTCGCTTTAAAATACACGGCATATTAAATTCAAGGCATAAACACAGAAATATCACCATCTATCATTTATATCATTTATCTCCTAAACACTCTCTTTTCTAATAATAATCATTACTATCAATGGATACAACTGGGTTCGTGCCCATAGTGGCCATGTTTTATGCCTTGTTCCATCCGACACAAGGTACAAAGGTTGTTCATCAAGTTCCAACTGGTTCAATCGTCCCACCTTCGGATCATTCAATAGATACTTCAACATTTGCTAAACCTTTATTTGATTTCGATTCTGTTAAGAATTATGTTATTCCTAAACCTGCACTGTGTAATAGATTGCTTACTTTAAAAGTTGGAAATTATAGAATTATTGGTTTCCCAATTAGAATATCTGGTGATCATTATGCTAGAAATTCATTTACTTTTAATATGTGTTTTGTTTTTGAATATGAAAGTGATACAACTCCATATGAATCAACTATTAAAAGAATTGGAAAAATGTTTAGAGCTTTAGAAGAACAATCTCAAATGTTTTCAAAATCTGAAAAAGATGATATTTATTTTAGTTCAAATAAATTACCAAGACAAAGAATTTCAAGTAGAGAATTAGAAGATGCACTGGGTAAAAATAAAGATTTAGTTGAAGATTCTAAATATTTAAAAGTTGTTCAAGATACTGAAGAAATTGATAATTTAATTATTTTAGAAAAAAATGCACCAGGTCAAAAAAAAGTTAATTTATTAAAATTATCATCAATTGAATCATTAATTCAACAAATATTTCAAGATTTAAATAATTATTCTGAATGTATGATACCAATTGATAGTTCTAATTCTGTTGATATTAAATTATTTCCAATTAAACCTCCTCCTCCACCATTATCACAATGTGATGTTCCAATAGCTTTAGTTACTTTAGATACAATGGTTGATGCATGTTGGGATCCTACAATGTTTAAATTATTACCTTATATAAATGGTGTTAATTCAATTCAACAAATTTCAGAATTATCAGCTACGGAATTTGAATTTACAAGAAGATGTATTCAAGAATTAATTCATTATCAATCAGTTGATATTATTGATATGTTTCAATTTAGTAATATTTATGCACCAACTTCACAGATTGGTAAATTTTTAAGAGATCCAATAATGGGAATTGATTGTCAGGAATATGTTTTAACAACAACAGGAACATTTAATGATTTACCTATAAAACAAAAAAGAGTATCAGGTTCTAATTCTGAATTTGATAATCCAGATCAGTTGGGTAGTTCACCTTCAAAGCAATTTCATACATTAGCTATGTCATCAAGTGCAGGTGGTGGTGGTATGTCTGAATCTCCAGCAGGTCATTCATATCCACATTTAGGATTTTCACAAGGTACAAGTAATTCAGGAAATGCAAATAAAAGAACCATTTTAACATTACCATCAAAAGCAGATTTATTTAAACTTTATTCATATATGAATCAAAGAAAACCTTTAAAAGATTGGTATATTGAAAATGAACCATTATTAAAATACATTGATGTTAGAAGATTTGTTACTTTTGGACTTTTAAGAGGTTTAATTTATAGAGTTAGAGAATATCCAGTTAGTGAAAAATTAGTTAATGATTTAAATATGGGACCTAATTCATATTTTTTAAATCGTGCTAAAAGGTTATCATCAATTAGTCGACAACTGAGAAGTAGAGGAACCAATATTGGTGGTAATGGTGGGAAAACGGTATTACCTATTACTGTTACAGAAGTTGATGAAGATAAAATTCCAAGGCAGCCTGTTAATGTTAATGATATGTTAAATAAATCTGTTAAGATAAGTGAAAACAAAAACAAAACTGAAGCTGAACAGGAAGAAATTGAACAAGAAAAAAGAGATGTTTTACCTGATGTGGAACAACTGCAAATTGAAAGAAGAAAACATCTTGAAGAAGTTCAAATGATTCGACTTATGAGAAATACTCATGATCTTGATTATATTTGTTCCAAGCTGCAGAAATCCAGGCTTGAAGTTTTGGATATCTTAGGTCGTACTCATCAAGAGTGTGGTAGCATTTTATCTTAATTAATGTCTATAATAACTGTATATACTGTATTTTCTATATAAATTGGTGAAATATAAAGTGTTTCAAAACGGTAATAAAGTAAAGAAAAATGAACGCGTCTTTTTGTTTTCTTCAGACGAGTAAACAAACAGAGACGCAAATTGCTAGAAAGACCTATCTTTTCCTGGTTTTCTACACAAACACACATCTTTCACTCCATTATCACACATGAGAAGAGTCAGTAGTTCACACACTGATAAGAGAAGACCCTCAAAACCCCCTCTCTCGAGGACGTCCTCCAGAAAAAGCAGCATATCTTCAAGATCCAGTTTGGTAAACAACAACAACAACAACAACAATAACAAGTTAAGACCAAATACACACAGCAACAGCAATAACAATAAGTCATCAGATAATCATATTAATAAGAAAAGAAAAAGTTCGTTAATTAATGCTGAATCAATCCAAGTCATAGTGAGATGTAGAGGTAGAAATGAATCTGAAATACAACAAAAAGCTCCTGTTATAGTTAAACCAATTGAAAATCCAAATACTAAAGTTAAAAATCAAGTCAGTATAGAAAATAAAAGTCCAGATGAAGATGATTTCAATACGACCTTATCTTCAATATCAACATCCATTAAAACTTATACAGTTGATCATGTTTTAGGACCTGGAGCTGATCAAATTCAAGTATTTGAAAATGCCGCCTTACCTTTGTTTAATGAGTTTATGAAAGGTTATAATTGTACAATCTTAGCATATGGTCAAACTGGTTCTGGTAAAACTTATACTATGTCTGGTGATACTGATTTTACTAAAGATAATGAATTGGCTAGTGATGCAGGTATAATTCCAAGAGTTTTACATAAATTATTTGATATTGCTACTAATGATGAAAACTATTGTATTAAATGCTCATTTGTTGAAATTTATAATGAAGAATTAAGTGATTTATTATCTGAATCAAAAGGTTATAGTAATGGAATATCTTCTGGAAAATTAAGAATTTATGATGAAAAGACTAATGTTACTGGTGGTGGTATTTCGTTAAGTATAAAAATTCATGGATTAGAAGAATTTCAAGTTAAGACAGCTCAAGAAGGATTAAATTTATTAAAGCAAGGTGTTGAAAGAAGAAAAACTGCTTCAACTAATATGAATAATCGTTCGAGTCGTTCTCATTCAATATTTATAATTTCAATGATGAAGAAAGAGAAAAATGGTGAATATCTATTTTCAAGAATGAATCTTGTTGATTTAGCTGGTTCTGAAGATATTTTGAGATCAGGTGCCACTGAACAAAGAGCAAAAGAAGCAGGTTCAATTAATCAAAGTTTATTAACTTTAGGTAAAGTTATCAATTCTTTAGTTGATGGAAGTTCACATGTTCCATATAGAGATTCAAAATTAACTCATATTTTAAGAGATTCATTAGGTGGTAATACTAAAACTGTTTTAATTGCTAATATATCGCCAACCCTGTTAGATTATCATACAACTTCTTCAACTTTAGATTATTCTTCAAAAGCTAAAAATGTTCAAAATACTGCTCAAATTGGTCCTTTAATAGCTGAAGAGAATATCGTTAATAAATTATTAGAAGAAAATCATAGATTGAAAAAAGATTTAAAAGCTAATAGATCTAAGAAAGGTATTTTTTTAGATGAAGAAAATTATAACAATTTAATGAAAGATTATAAAAGTTTGAATACTGAAATTGAAGAAGTTAAAAGAACTAATGAATCATTAAATAATAAACTTGATTTACAAACTAAGAAAAATGAATTAGAAAAGCAAGAAAAAATTAATATTAAAGCATCATTATCTTCAACTGAAAAAGTTTTAGTGAAAACTCAAAATCAATTAAGTGAAATCCAAGAAGATAAATTTGAATTAGAAAATTTATTAAAAGAATTAATCGAAAAATGTGAACTTGAAATTGAAAACAAAAAAAGACTTCATAGTGATATTTCTGAATTTTTATCTTCTAATGTTTCACAAACCAAATCTTTATTTGATCAAATTAATGGATTAGATAAATTAATTGGATTAAATGAAATTTCAAATAGTACATCTAATATTAAATCAAGTTTAACAGAATTGAAAAATTTATTAAATAATTCAACTAAATTGATGGAAACAAGATTAATTGATTTTAAGAAAGTTGAAAA